>BGPR01027206.1:0-12408 GCA_013235015.1 Araneus ventricosus
ACGGAAAATCGCTTCGCTTGGCGACTTGGCTCGCGTTTGGTTCACAATTGGCGACATTTGCGCCCGGCTAACGGAAAATCGCTTCGCTTGGCGACTTGGCTCGCGTTTGGTTCACAATTGGCGACATTTGCGCCCGGCTAACAGAAAAGTACCGTTGATTTCGCTTTTCTGAACACGTTTGTAATTAAAAGTAACAAACGTTACCAAATAACATTGAAAAAAGTAGGAAAGTGTTTTTCTTCTTCCTCTAGAATGTTTTAACCAAAAGCACATGCTTTTCAGTTCGCCAGAGCCACACCTGTGTGCTCTGTAGTCACCGTTTCCAGTCACCGTTTCCAATTACTACTTGTTCCCAATTTCCCCGCCTGACCTTACGTCAGTTTGACTTACTAGTTATTCACACGCCTGTTTGGCGACAATCTATGAAAACATTCTTACCAGTTTGGCAATATAGTTGAATTATATTATGTCGGGTTGACGTTATTATTTGTTTTCTAAACGCCTGGTTGGCGAAAACTACAAAAACATAGGTTGCCAGTTTAGCAACACAAGTGAGACTTTTTATCTTAAATGCCGGGATGGCATGCAAATATCAGCTTCCAACTACACAGGAAAAAATATGTATTATAATATGAATTCATATAAATAACAATAAAGCATGAAAACTAACTTTTAAACATCACTTTTTTACTTTCTCGTATACGAAGTATACAAAGAGAAAGTATTGCAATCGTCAAAAAATTCGAACTCGAGATTTTGACGAATCTCCACGTTTTAGACCTCCTTGAGTCCGAAAAACACAATTTTGAGATTATGTCTGTCTGCGTGTCTGTGAACACGATAACTCGAAAACTGTTAGAGCTACGGGGATGAAATTTGGTATGTAGTCTTTAAACATAATTTGTAGGTTTCTGTCAAATTTTGGACAAAATCCGTCAACGGGAAGTCTGTCTGTCTGTATGTCCGAAGTCATGCGAACACTATAACTCAAAAACTTGAATAGCTAGATGGATAAAATTTGGTACACAGTTTTATCATCATGAACGTAGGTCCGTGTAAATTTTGGGCCAAGTCCGTCACAGGGTTGACTGTCTGTCGGTCTGTATAATTTACTATTGAAACCAATCCGTTATCTCCACGCACATGCGTATTAGAAGCAATCTTCTGTGCAGGCGAAAGAAGCGAATTGCGTCAGTTTGTCCTTGAGACGGCAAGAGTGAAACCCAGCAGTGTGCGATAGATATGCGTTTTAATCGGCAGGCATCAATTTGAATTTGATTCTTTACCTAGATATTTTTCAATCACTATAATGAAAAACCTTCTGATAGTCATTGGATTCTGGGTCACAGTAGGTTCGAATTTTTTTAACCACGAGGGGAAAGGAGAAACGGCATTCTTTTTGGGGAAGTATACGAGAAAGTTTAGGGGAGAACACTCCCGCTGGTTAAAAATAGTAAATATAACTGTAGGCTTAATATTTTTGGCGACAATTACTCTGGATCACAAACTTGCATCAATATCAAATATGTGTAAGAATTGTTTTTTTCCCGTCTAGCTTAAAAGCGTAAGTTTAATTCCTTCCTAATAATATTTTCTCACTTTCCGAACAAGCTCATTTGAATAATTGTTGTGTCAGCGGAAAGATATCGAGAGATAACGATCACGTGGTCTCTTCGTGCTAATCACGTGATGCGTGGGTGTTTCTCCGTTAAAAATCCAGGTGTAATGTTTGAATCGAGGGTAGATGACTTATTGAAATCAAGAAGAACGGTCATGCGGTAGATTGGTGAGCGTAGGCAGCTACGGGGGCCTCTTCCCTGTTAGCACGGAGGCTATGGGCGATGGCTACTTACCTACCTACTAAATAACCTTTCTTAAACGTGGTGTAACTTGATATTTAACTAAGTAACTAACAAACATTAAATCTCTCTTGTCTAATCTGTAAATAGTCATACGTGTAAATACCTTTCTCATATTATGTTTTATTAATAAATAATTTAGTTTTAACTGCTGTTTCCCCTTTATCTGTGGTGCATTTTCCCCTAGAGTGCCCACTGATCAAAACAATTTTCTACAATTTATGTTGGCTTCGGCCGAGATGAATATTTCCTACATATATAACATATATAAAATAATAAAATTCGATAAATATATAATGAAAAATACTAGAGAAATATTTACACCAAATAATAGCAAAAATCTTGCTTTTGCTTGGAGGCAATTCAGCCATCACAGAAATTAACATTCGAAGAATCCGCATCTAAAATGGCGCTTGTTATAGAACAGTGGTCTCCAACCTTTTTATCGCCGCGGCCCGGTCAACGTTTGATAATTTTACCGGGGCCCGCTGAGGGGGGGGGGCGACGTTGATAGTTTATATTTTAGATTGTTTTAATTTAACAATTTTAATTTAATTGTATTTAAACATTAAAAAAACATTTTTTAATAATTGGTTTTTTAATAAACAAATATTTAAACATATTCAAAATAAAATACAGTTACACCAAAAATTGAATATAAAGTGATTTAAAATTTTAACTCACTAGAACGCTAAATCAATGAGAACCCTGAGCTTCTTTCTTTACAACGATTCCATCTGGGGGTAATAGGAGACAATGGCACCCGAAGTGTGATGCTCATGTGCAGTTTATTCCTTTGTTTTGTTTTGGTTACTGTCACTGGAGAAAACCCCGCTTCACACGGATAGGTTGTCGGAAATGGCAATAGGGATTTAAGTGCTCTGGTGGCAATGTCGGGGTATTCCGCCATGACTTTAATCCAGAACACCGGCAGAGTTGTTGTCTCGAACGTAGTTTTAAGGCCACCGTTATTTGCAATCTCCAGCAGTTGATCTTCTTCTTGCACAGACATGCTAGATTCGCCTGATTTGTTGACAAATGGGTCGCAGATCCATTCCTTACCAGTTCGTGGGTCTTTTGTGGTTGGAAAGTAGCGCTCGAACTCTTTTAAAAGCAAAGACAGGTGAACGTGCACCAACTGGGAGAATGAATGTTCAGGCCCAGTCTCGCCTAAAATCCCCGCTAATGTCTGAAACATGTCCAAATTGCTTCTGTTCACGCGCTGTCCCCACAAATCCAGTTTGGCTTTAAATGCAGCTACTTGGTCTGCCAACTTAAAAACAGTTGTCATTTTTCCCTGAAGGCACAGATTAAGTTCATTGAACAGGATGAATATGTCACACAGGTAAGCCAGTTTTGCGACCCATACCTTGTCACTGAAATGCACTACCAGCGGTGACTTCGAACACAATATATACGTACACCAAGCACTGTTGAACATGAGAAAGTACCGGTGAACAGACAGAAGAGCGATACACACCTTCTCTTTCCCAAAGCTACAACGCCACTGCCGCTTGCAGCCGCTCAGCTCCAGACACAGGCGGCTAGAATTAAGTTCGAAAAAGAAAGAACCTTTTTAACAAATCTAAGCACGAATTAATTATAAAGAAAGTAAACCACATAACTTCTATTTAATATTAACGGAGTTGCATGCCCGTCGATAAATCAACATAAAATAAATTTTAAAAAAGAGAATACAGTATTTCCTCGGAGAAAAAAAAAGCAAACAGATTATATTTGTAGACCAAGTCTGGAATCGCTCTGAAATGGGGATGATTGACAGGCCGAGCCGTTGTTACAACCTTACGTGAGGTTGCCACATTCAAAGTGTATCGCTCGATTGGAAGTGGGTAAGAAATCGATCACAAGATTTGAAGGAAAACAGTCAAGTTGAATAAAAGCTTATAAAAATGGAAATAATTTAATGTTCCTTGGGCGGCCAGGTACCATTTGATCCACGGACCGGTACTGGTCCGCGGCCCGGAGGTTGGGGACCACTGACTTAAAGCATACCAGTTCAATAGTTTTAATTATTGTTATGACTTGAGACGTTATCCTAAAGGCAGTTCTGCATTTAAAGTGAAAATATTATTTCTAAATTTGGCTATTAATACTATAATAAACATCATTAAAAAATTAACTATAAATTTAACCTTTTATAATAATATATATTATTTTGTAAGTGTACATAAAAAAATAAAAATGAATATATGATGCAATCTTATTCTTAATCTAGTGGCGCCATCTACATATGAAGTGAAATACTAATATCTTTGTTAATTCCAAAATATATGATCACATCAAAAATAAATCTAAAAGATTCAATTTAATGGTGTTAAATATTTCTTATCAACATAAGCATACATGAGATTTGTGGAAGATCTGTTTTTGAGTGTCCTGTGGTTGCGTTATTCATGACCATTGACAACATATCTCTTGCATATATTTGTACCAATAGACTATCTCTCCCAAAGCGTTCCTGAGATGCTAAATCGCTTTCGGATAATTATCCGCTGTTGCCGGGAGACTTTCAACTACACGAGCCGCCTCGGATTTTGGCACAATAGCTTGTAGAAGATACTGGAATTTATCTTCTTTCGGTATACTTGCATCTTCGTGTATTTTTCGAAACAGGCTCCAGAAAGTCAAATAATCTTTAGCATCTCCGTCGAATTTCTTTAGCTCAATCTTCGGGAGCTTAAATTTTCTCTTTTCAGAGAAATCTTTAGTACTCGAGTCTTTCAAATACATTTGTTCAATTTGCGAACACAAAGCTCAGTATATTGTTACAAACATGGAAAGTCGCTTCCCAGCAATGTGAGTCTTAAGGTCGGGAAGAGAGTTTTACAGGGGTAAGTATGGAATGATAACAGGAGCCACGTCTGGACCCCTGACCTTGGCGACAAACTTGGCGACTTTGGCGACGAAATATGGGATCTCAAAGGTGCTGGAATCTTCTCGATATCTCTATTAGGAGAGGAGATACGCTTCAATTTGCTAGATGATTCCATGTGACGTCACGGCCTGCCGGGGAAGACTATATAAGGCGAGCGCTTGGATGACGGAGGAATGTTCATCGACTGGGATCGCCTTGGAGCGCGAACGTCTTTGGAGTTCTATCCGCTAGGCGAGCTAGTAAGCTGTTAGACGCCGAGCGGTAGTAGTGTTTATCCATTGGGAATGACTTTAGAGTTTCGTCTGTAGTGCGAGCTAGGAAACTGGTGAGCCGAGCGCTATTGAAAGTGCAGTTATTGTCGTTACTAGTTATTTGCTGATTGTTTGTGTTGTTAGATAACAAAGTGCTGAACTGTTATTACCTGTGAATTTTTGTCTGTTTATATTGCTAATCTGTGCAAGGACTATTGTTTCCTGTACCTGTGCTACGTGTTTTCCTGCATATTTGTAAATAAACCTTCATTCTCCGTTATCCTGAGTGTTGGACTGTTCACACAATACGCCCACAGAAAGACTTTTGCAACAATATTTATCTCGGTACTTCTCAGCAGGCAAAAATTCTTCTTCATATGCCTGTTCGGCATCTTCAACTTTCAAAATCAGGTTCGTAATTTCTGCTTGGCACGTTTTCAAGCGGGTAAATTTATCGCTAATCTGCGATGTCAAAATCGAAAGTTGTTTAAGTTCAGGGGCTTCTTTTATAAGCTAGTCTTCAATTTTCTTAGCACATACCGTAAATGAGGTACAGAACGATTTTCTATGTGTTTTCAGCAGTGTCAAATCCATTCTCTTGTCAAGAACAGAATTCACAAGAATTCAAAACCAAAGTACCCGAGTCCCACTGAAGGTACCACTATGTTCGAAAACCATCTAACATAGAATCGAAGTTCAGAAATCTTATGGGGCTTGCATCTACTAGATGCTGGGTACTTTGGCCAAATAAGACTAAAAGTCTTTCAGACATATGTTTATTTGACAATGGACGACACAAACATAGATATACACACAGTGGCGAATCTAGGATTCCGGTCGGGGGGGGGCGGCGGAGGGCATAAAAACTTTGTATCTTTGTCATGAATGTCAAACTTCAAGGCTAAAGTAGACCAAAACTCTTTAACTTTACATACTTTACTCACCTGACAATAAGAGTCATAAAGAATAATACAATGCTTTCGATAATTTAATAAAAATTACGATGAAATAACTAGTCAAAAAATGTCTTCGACCGCGTCAATGCTACAAGTACGAGTCGAATGACTACAAAAGTAGTAAAATTTTCGAGCCTTTCAAGCTAGAAAACAATGTTGAAACGTTTTTATTATTTTTTAAAGAGAGAAATTAATTAAGAAATTAATTAATTATTATTTTTTAAAGAGAGAATTAATTTAATTATAATTAATTAATTTAAAGAGAGAAATTAATAATTAAGAGAGAATTAAATTATTTAATTAAATTAATTATTAATTAATTTAATTAATTAAAAAAATCAATTAAGAAATTAATTAAATCAAGAATTCTGGCTTGACTCTGGGGGGCTGTAGCCCGATAGCCCTCCCCCTGGATTCGCCACTGTATACACATAAAACGCACAGCAATGCCGAGATCACAAGTACATCAATTAGTTCTGATTACATCAATCAGCTCGCAGGCTGACGTCACAACATAGCCGCCTGGTGGCGGTTACATTTCGCTACACTTCACAATAGATATATTTTACTTCCTGGGACAGTGCGTATTGAGATACATGGACTTTCTGACTCATCAGAATTTGCTTACGCTGAATGTTTTCTACTTGAAGTGCTTCACCGAATCCGGACAGTTTAAAACTAATCTATAGTGCAGCAAGTCTAGATGGCTCCATTGAAACAGTGGCTGCTCGTCCATAAGAACTGCAGAGCTGCAGACCACCCTGAAACTGTTTTAAAAGATTGTATTTTCGTTTTCATTCTAATTGGCTTTCTTTTCCACTTTGAGATTTCAGTGATCAACGAAAATGGCAAAAAAGTAATAAAAAAATATAAAAAGAAGACGGAAAATCAGTCAAGAATTAAGAGAGAGACAGACCAGAGCTGCATCAAGTTTTGCCCCTCCTATGAATCCTATATTAACGCAAAGAACATCGCGAAGCGGGAGAAGAATTAAGAATTCTCACTTGAAATTGGATTCATTTGAAATGCATTTTTTCAGCTCTCATTTGGCGTGATTTCCTCATTTGGCTCCTTTTTCGCTCGTTCTCAGTAGTTCAGTCGTTAAGTCGTTTTTTAAATCCAATTCTGGAGGAGTTGTAATTTTTTGCTTCGTTACGTTTTTTCGGGTGCTGATTACGATTCTGAGGTTTGCCATCAATAATTTTTGTTGGGATTTTAGTTATAGCCAAAAAACATAAAAAAAATCTTCAGTGTTTTGCTTATAACTCAAACACTATTAATTTTTAGTATATCATCAATCTATACCAAAATAATCAGCACAGAATTGCCTACAACTTAGGTCTATAAAACTTTTGCATCACTGCTTGTTTCTGAGCTGACGAGGCGCCACTGCATTGAAAAAACTTACCATACCCAGGTTGGAACTGTCTGCCGCGTTACTGTTATCGAGATTAGTTAAAAAGTTTGTGCCAATTCTGCCATTACCCATTAATGAGATTTCGTTAAGGACGGATTCTACAGTTGTTTTGGCGTGGATCAACAATGTCCACGCCAAAACAACCGTATGTTTTTAGCTTATGGGGCTCACCCCATAAGCTAAAAACATTTGTCAGTAACAGGAACAGGGTTGCGGAGATCCAAAGACTTATGGAAAATTGCCATTGGAAACATATACAGTAGAACCCCGCTAATCCGGACCCTTCGGTAATCCGGAGGGTCAGTGGAGAATGACGCAAACCCGCATCCTGCGCTGATCCAACCCATGGATCAGAATGTTATTCAACAAATTAAACTATGGTGTCGCAAGTTGCTTCTTACGAACATTCTCAATGATCCTGTGCACAATGAAAACTTGGAAAAAACACTGAAAATGTAAATTTAAAAGATGTCGCGTTCAGTCTTGGTAACTGTTGGGCATCTGTGTCTATATTGCTGATCAACAGGTGGTGGAAAAATTTGCTTTGCAATTTTATTGATTCTGAAGTTGAAGAAAATGTGCAAACTGCAGAAATTCAGCTTGCATCATTCATTAACCAATTACAAAACACGAACTCGATGTCTAATACTGAAGCTCTCCAGTGGGCTGCTGAGGCTGACGACAGTTTGGCTCGAAATGAAATTTTAACAGACGACGAAATTATCAGGACGGTAACAGCAGAAGATGATGATGACGACGACGTCACCCCTGTACACCGCGTCAAAATTTCTCATTCTGAGGCTGTGGCGGCACTCAACACTTCATTATAGTGGGCTGAAGAGCAAAATTTTGAAGCACACGAAAATATGCTCCTCAGACGTTTAAGAGACCACGCATGTGAATTAAAAATTGGAATGGCCGCACAAAAGAAAAAATAACTGACTTTTTTGGACACTGATTACGTTCATTCACTTACATACGTATTAATTATGTATGCACATATCATGTCCATACATGTTCATTCAATTTATCCATACAATTTTATTTCATACAAATATACCATAGTATCTATACATACAATTTTTGAAAAAAGTGTTTGACGTTATTTTTTTAAACCTCGTTAATCCGGAAATCCCGCTAATACGGACGTCCATGTGCCTGAAATCGTCCGGATTACCGGGGTCCTACTGTACGTTCTAAAAAGAATCCTGCAGACTTGATTTCTGGAGACTGCAATGCAGATGAACTCTTAAAGAATGATATGTCGTTTTCTGGTCCAGATCTATAAACTGATGAACTAGAGCAGGGATTCTCAAACTTTTTTCTCTCGCGTACCCCTTGATTATCCTTTTCGTTTTCGCGTACCCCCTACGATCATATCCAACACCCCCTAACCATCCGTATATACAAAGAAGTTTTTATCAATTATTTTAAAGTTATCTTAAAAGTGACATTTGCAGAACTTATTTTTGATTTGACATTTTATTCCATTTTTGCAACACTATTAGTTCAACGCCAAGCAAATGAAACCAGTATTGTAATTATTTCTTTTTAACTTGTAAGGATATCTAAAAATTAGTGTCCGCTATAATCAACTCTTCAAGTGGTATAGTTATTAAATAGCAAGTATTCACTTGGAGAAATGAAATTCTCTAACTTTTTTAATCCCATATGTTTTCTCGTTTCCGACATTATCAACTTTGATTTCTCGTACCCCCAAATGGTACTTCGCGTACCCCCAGGGGTACGCGTACCACAGGTTGAGAACCTCTGAACTAGATTGATAACCAATTCATTCCAGACCCTTCTTATGTTGATGAACTAAAATGTGCTGAGACTCTGACAGTTCATTACCACAATTGAAAATTTTATGATGAACTTTTTAATAGTACAAATAATTTCTCGAAATTGATGAGAATGTTTAGCTTCATTTTTAGGTTTATCAATAACTATTTGTTCGCGCACGGTCTTGCGCGTGTAATCAGGACTTCAACAAAATGAAAAAGAAAAAAAAAACGCCCACAATGATATGAAAAAGTTCTGAAAGCAAAACAAAAGATACACATTATTGATTTTCCCGCTTATTTTTCTTCGCGATAATGACATTTCAACTGTAGAAGAACAATACAGAGTACGTTAATCCGAAACAATATTAAAAAATTGCAACGTGAAAATGATTATCATAGAGAAAGCAAAATTTGCGAGACATCACCACGTTAAGACACTGCTGAAAATAATAATAGAAGTCATTGAGTTGAAGGTTATGACGTATTCTGCGCTCTGCACCGTCAGCCAATGAAATTGCAACAATGCATGTTAGGAAGGCTCCGGAGCAAATTCTACGGGAGAATGCTCTCTAGAGAAAAATATCCTTCAACTGACCAGGAAAAAATTAATTAAAAGAAAACGGAAAAAGATATTTTTACCGTTCTTGTTTTAAATTTGACAGAACCGTTCCAGCTATAAGCTGAAAAAATTGAAAATAATAGTGTTATTAGAACGTCGGATGCAGCAAATTTAAAAACAAAAATAAAATTTCGATGGCAAAACTGACTATTTTTTAAAAATTTCTCAAAATTCATTAAATTGCGTTTAAAGCTCAAAACAAACTTCATTAGAGCGAAAATTGTTTGTTCTATCCGATGGCGCATTGATTATTTTTCAACGATCATTAGAAAAAATACTACAGCCGTAAACATGCCGAAAATGATCCAAAACAACACAAAACATTAAATAAAAAAATTTCTAGATTGAATTTTAAAATTCTGGCTTCGAGGTGCATTGAGTCGCCTTTACGACTACCTGTGTGCCGAATTTCATGTCTGTGAGTGCGATAGATTCGTCTGGACATCGCACGCACGCACACAAACATTCCCTTTTATAAGTATAGATACTAAAGCTAAGGAAGGTCGTAATAAGGTGGGAAAATATTTAACTTCAGAGGAACTACAAAGAAGTACTGAATTTTTAGCTCCAGTGGCACCGTTGAGTGAGTTTAAAGGAGAAATTGGTGCATTAGAAAAAGTTCAAAATGTTTCAAAAACAAGTAAGTTGAAGGCTTTAGATCCATTCTTAAATGAGAATGCATTACTCAGAGTTGGAGGTAGACTTAACAACTCTGACTTACCATTCGAATCTAAGTATCAAATAATTTTGCCCAGTAAACATAAATTTACGAATTTACTATCTGAACATTTACATAAAAAATGTCTACATATTGGTGCTCAAGGTTTAGTACATCAAATTAGATTACAATATTCCCCATTAACGGCGAAGGTATTGCACGAAAAATTGTTCATGATTGTATTGGATGTTTTAGGCAAAGGCCTAGGGTGATAGATCAGTTAATGGGAAATTTACCTTCAGGGCGAGTAACCCCAAGTGCACCATCTTTAAATTCTGGGGTATACTTTTGTGGCTCTATTCAAATAAAATTTAAAAACCAAAGAAAGGGTATATATTCAAAAATTTACGTAGCTATTTTTGTATGTTTAGCTACTAAAGCTATTCATTTAGAGACGGTAACAGATTTAACAACTGAAGCTTTTATTGCAGCATTAAAGATACTTTGAGCCCGCAAAGGCCACATATAATTTCAAAGTCTAATTTCAAAGATAACGCATCTAATTTCAAAGGCTAATTTCAAAGATAACGCATCTAATTTCAAAGGCGCAGCTTCAGAATTAAATCGTTTGAAAAACTTAATTTGTCAGACTAATGAGACCAGATAATATTAATGAATATGAAGTTTTAACTCCCTGACACTTCATAATTGGACGCCCTATCACTGCAATACCTGAGCCAGAAATTTTAGATATTTCAGACAATAGGTTATCTCGATGGCAATATACTACCAAGTGTGTCCAAACCGTTTGGAAGCGTTGGAAAACTGACTATCTTAATCATTTACAACAACGAAATAAGTGGCAGTTTAAAAAGGATAATGTTAGGTTAGGATGTTTACGGGTCAATTTTGGTACCCCCGATTGGGTTGGGAGACGTCACTTTTTCCGCCCGTAAACCACGGGAAAAGTGACCCCCCCCCACCCCAACGGGGGTACCGGAATAGACCCCTTAGTGTTCTTAAAGGAAAATTATTTGCCTCCCTGCAAGTGGGCAATGACAAGAATTTTAGAGCTAATCTATGGAAATGATGGTAAGGTTAGAGTGGTTAAATTGAAAACTGCCACGGGCATTTTTACACGTTCTATATGTCTCTTACCAATAAAAGATAATTATGAAAACTAAACCGTAATGTAATATAGCTGTACATAGATATTGTATTTACGTATTAGTAGTATACAATTTGTATATATTTTGTAGGGTATTGTGTTCATTTTGGAAATAATTCATTTAAGGGCACATACGACTGTTACACCTCGAAAATTTTCGATTTTATGAAAAAAATATGCATTATTCCTCAGTCTTTTCTGAAAAAATTAAAACAATCTGCATTAAAAAAATTCCCATAATTATGAAAGTTATGAAGGAAAATGTATCAACTGTTCAACTTAAACATGTGTTTTTTGATATTGCGCACACAATATCTCAAGAACTATTCAACATTTTTACATAAAATTTGTACTCAATATGTATTTTGCTATGTTCTACAAATTGAACCACAATTTTTGTACCTATTTTCTCCAAAGAAATTTTTGAGGGGGTAAGAAAAGTTGAAATTTTAACTATTTTTAACATTTTATTTTAAATTAGAATATAAAAAAGAAATTAAATTTAAATGCTAATAAATTGTGGTTCAGTTTCTTAAACAGACTGTTTGGATTACTTAGACACTCGAAATATCGTGTTTAGACCAATATTTTTTTCCGTAATCTTGCGCGGAAGGTGACTACCTCATTTTTTCTCCAAAAATTATACCCATATTAATTACTCTCTCAAAAAAATACATACCAATATAAAGGTTCGAAAATGTGTGTACTATATGAGAAATAACAGATATTTTTCTAGAAAAAAGTGTGTTTCTGAATTGCATTTCTTCAGAGATATAATGTATCGAATTTGACAGGGG
>BGPR01027207.1:0-20926 GCA_013235015.1 Araneus ventricosus
TCGATAGCTGGTTCAATTTACGTATTGCTGTTTAAAAAAAAGAATTTTGTCTATTTATAAATGGAAATGGTTGAGATGCATAGCAAGGCCTAGTCTTTTCTGTTTACAGAGACAGCATTCAAGGAAGAATAGATTAAAGTAATTATTAATTATATATCTTAATCTGTAGTCACATATTTCCCAATCCCCCCAAAGCACCCTGCTTAATTTTGATCTAAACAAAACTTTGATAGCATTCGTAAGATATGATATATGATAAGATTGACGGCAATCATGAAGAGCGCAAAATCACCCATGGCATTGCACAGGATTCAATTAAATAGGATAGATTACAATTTTTGCCAAGAAGTATATATTAATTTCTTCCGAAATCTCATTCCGATGAGGTTTGACCATTGCGATGTCATGTAATTTGCAATTCAATCGTTTCAATCTAGCGCATGTTTGACACTTAAGCCACGATTAGGGGACTAGAAATGCGCATTATGACCAGGGGTCTTATACTCCTATACCACTGTGTATTTATAGGCCGTCGCAGGTTTTAAAATATTGATAGCAGAAATTTATACGGGTATTACATCGTACTCAATTATAAATATTACTTTTCAATGTATATTCACATCTTCTTCTCTAAATAACTTCAAATAATATTTTTGAATTTTCCAAGTTTATAATAATTTATAATCGCATTAAATTTTTCTCTCACCCCTAAAGCCGTTTGTCCAATCCTTACAAGATCAATTTTTTTTGACTTGGCGTGAATCTATTGTAGCAAATACAATTTGCGTAAAATGTTGAAATGAATTGCGATTAAAGAGGACAGACATAATTGGTATGCTTTACAAATTATATACTTATATTCTAGGCGAAGATTTTTGGAATTTATTCCTCTAGCTTTTTTGTTTTAAGAGACAGGTTACCATAAGTTTTTTCAGTTAGATCTGGATGCTGCGGGGGGGGTAAGAGGGCCTTAGGGGTAAATATATGATATAATGGTTTAAAGTTTCTTACCACGAGACCTACACTGGCATCGAGCATAGCTCAAAGTTTAGAAATGAATAAAAAATTGGGGGCATCAGGAGATAAAGAAGATACAATTCTTATTAAATGTTTGATAATTATATTATAATGGTATAAAATATTAAATGGTAATGTCAGGGTTATTATATAATTAAAAATTCTTATAATGTTCAGAGAGGCCCTAGGTCGAGTTCTATGGTTTAAACTAAACTTTCAATAACACTAAACTTTCCACTAAATGAACACAATCGATGCGTTGCTTGAAAAAAAAAGGGCATTACGTCAAGAGAATTGGCATTTCAATTATGTATGAACTAACTTTTGCAATTTGCTATTAATAGATTCAGACTAATGTACCATTTGAGTTTACTATTTCTATAAACCTGCTGGGGAATTCAATTATAGACATAAAGTCTTTTTTTCATTCAAATACATAGAATTTTGCAATTTTTTTCCTCATTTTTTTACCAGGTGCATCCTGTATTAAATACATCAATGAGTTTCTATTCGTGGAGATAACACCATTTCTGCGCACAGAGGAAGTGTCTCGGACCAAGTTTGGAGTAAACATGCGAGCTCAATGGGTTACTCCTCAGCTAAGACAAACCGGAAGGCATCCCTCTTCAGCTGAAGTGCCTGGGCATTGAGTTGACCACTGCCCATCCACTGATGCGCAAGTTTAGTGAGAACCATTGAATCAATCTGGTCAAGGCTGCCGGAGGCTATTCATTGGGGGTCTCTGGAGTCATATTCCATCACAGTTTGTTGTTTTAAATTGTGATTACAGGTTTTATATGTTTACATTTCATAAAACACATACTTTGCCGACTTCGTGAACAGTGAATTTCGAGTTAAGTTCCACGCTATTTCTCGTGTGGGTGGGTAATTGACGGCATTATGCTAGGAAAGACCTTTGTAGTAATGTTGTATCAAACGATAATTTCAATTATTATAATTTTTTCAGTAGAGCTATCTCTTTGCACTTATTGTTTGCTTTTCGGTATATTTCTATAGCAATCTCACTTAAGGAATGTTAGATATATTTTTGGAAAACTTTACCACTAGAAAAAAGTGATTATGGATTCATCAATCTATCAGCTCTTTGTATCTTCGAAGACAGTTACTGACAATAAAGTACTACAAAGGACTCTTAGCTATGGGGAGGGTCCCAAAAGCAGGTTCAATAAAGATCCATCGTGTAGATGGGCCAATACAGTATTTGTAAACATACCTCAGTTCTGAGTATGAATGAGTGAACACACTGACCTATACACAGAACACAGAAATACAACATGAAAATGAAACAAAATAAATATAAAAAAAGAAGATTATTGAGAGTTAACGCTAATTAGCGTTAACTCTCAACATGAATCTTAAGAGTGAATGGTGGCCCTAACGGAATTGCGTCAGCATTCAAGCGAGCTTCGGCACGTATTTGTCTGAGGCCCTGGTAGCCGTAAATTACCTACACTTATTTCTACATATAAATACTCCATTTGTTTATTATATTCTAAAACTCAAACATAATTTTAGTGATTGCTCTTCTTTTGGGTATCTGTTTATCAGTATCAAATATGCTATTTACAGGTGTATAAATGTGATGAAAATAAATCAGGAAATCAATTATTTTTACTATAATATCTATTTAGCAAAGATAATGGAAAGGAAATTATGAGGATTATAAAACGAGAACAGAATATCAAACAGATTTTATGCCATGTGCTCATTTCAAAATAAATTCAATGAGAAACGAAGAGCTATTCTACAGATGCCTTAAAGCAAATTAAATTTTAAGAGAAGAATACATTACAAATTTTCTGGATAAGGAAAAAAAAAAGAGTTGCTAAAACTTAACATTCGAATCTTACAAAATCTTAAAAATTTTAGGTACAATTAGCAATTTTAAATGAAACTTTTGATTATAAATTTTTAAAAAATTCATTGCTTGTAGAAGATATTCATTACTCACCTGGGCTAGACTTAAGTTTAATGTGCGTTCGCCAAAGTTGAATTTTTTTCTCGCGATTTCTCGCCAAATGTCGTGCACGTTAGTTATTTTGTTGCAACCCTTTAATGAAAATATGGCGGACTTTTGGCAAGTATTTCATAGTTGGCGTGATTTTTGCCAACTTGGCGGGAAACCGCACATCAAACTTAAGTCTTACCCTAACCTGTACTAACAAGAAGTCTGCAAACTTCAACGGAAAATCCACGAAGACTTGATTTCGTCAGAAATAATATAAAAAAAAAACTTCCGCACAACTTCAGTGAAAAAATGTTTACCTCTCATAGGTCTCAGCAATAATGATTTTACATATTGTTTAGATTAAGTAAAAAGCATTGTTCAAAACTGTATCTAAACAGATTTGGAATAATATATTCTTCATAGTCAATAAACCTATCGTTTGTTATAGCTAATTTCATAATACATCTGACATACTGCTAAACTGTTTCAATATCATTTGTGCTTTATTCGGTGTGGCCAACACAGCCCCACGGCCCAACCCCTCCCGTCGGAGGTACGTACTATCACTGGAGGAGGGCTGCCCCCCCCCCAATTCATGTACCCCGAGGCGGGCGAGTTCCTTCATATACAAACCTGAGCAACTCATCCACACTTAGTGGACACTAATTATGAAATAACATAACATTAACACTTGCAAAAATGTTTCATCGAATTTCCTGCAATCTTCTGAAATGATTACTGGAACTTCTTCGTTCGCGCTTTTGACGGGACGTTTTTTGGGCTTGAAGGGTCAATGAAGTGGACAGGTCATATTAAATCGATTTCAATGCAAAGCACTCAAGTTTCCACAGTAGGCAGAATATGTATCGCTCAATATATTTACTGTAACGAATGTAAATTTAAAAACGTAATTTTATACGGTCTTTTCAAAATAATGCTGAAAAGTTTGCAAATACATTAAAACCCCGGAAATCCGAAATTCCGGATAAAACGAACACCTTTTTTAAATTTTCTGAAAAATTTGTAATGAAAATTGGAGGAAAAATAATAATTAGGAATCAGAAACAAAGCTAATGTTTATTCCTAACATAAAAGAAGTAATTGAATACGAATTATAGGTACTAATACAACACCTTAAGTAGTAGAAACAAACTCGGATTGTGGCGCATCGCTACTTGTAGGACGCCCACGGATATTATAATTTGGCAGGACCACTTGCGCCAATAATTCTTCTTAAATTCAGATGACGAGTCAGACTCGTCCTCCGTAACTTCGCCCAAGTAAGCAGACGACGAGTCTCACTCGTCAAATGTACCCAAAGGGTTAATATAAAATACTTTCCTCATTTTGCACTATTCAGAGAAGTAAAACAATAACATACCTTTCTGCAGAAGACTTCTGTTTCAACTTTAAATTACATCTGACATACTCCTAAACTGTTTCAATATCATTTGTGCTTTATTCGGTGTATTATTTGATGATGATGCTGGCGCAAGCCGTAAACGTGCCAAAAATGACCCGAACACTGTCACATGAAAAATAAACAAAAAAAGGAATACTTTAAGTGTATAAAACTGTGAGAGTAGTAAGAGCTTTTAGCAAACTGTAGACAAATCTTGTAGCGGTCATTTTCCTTTCAGGCTGTCTCGTGCTGCCATCTATGTAACCATGTACTAATGAATTATTAACATGGTGAATAAAAGACCTACATAGATTTCAGTTGTATTCCTCAACTATAAATAATGCATAGACTAATTTGTTCATAAACAACTTTGTAAATAAACTAACGGATTTTTGATTGGATATTTCTTTTCTTTAATTTGTGCATATATTTATCATAAAAATGTCAAAATCCGATACAAAAATTCTCTCATTCCATACAGGATTTAATAGTTTAGATATATAGTTCTGTATTTAAGTATGTGAAGTCATTCTTGTGTGCAATTATTTGAATGAATAAATGCTGATCTTTACTATATCAGAGGATTCTTTACTTCTTGGAAAAGACACGCACTTTTCATAGGAATCGCTGAGTTAGAATACTTTCAACTTTAGAATTTCAAATTTAAGAAATTTTGTATAAGTAGAGCAATTAAATAAAACACAAGATGTGATAAGCAAGATCTAAAACATTTTAAGGAGAGGATAAAAAACAAATGACATGGGGTGAGAATTTCGAAATTTTAAATAAAAGAAATTAAGGAAGGCAAAAGGAGACATTTGTTGACGCTGGCAAAAACAAACCGAAGGCAGGGACCGAACCACGGGTAACCAGATGCAAGACGAGTGACAAGCCACCTGTACCAGTTTGGATCTGTTCGAAGTAGCATCTAAGTAGTATTGATACGAGTAGACCTTCACTTTGATCACATGCCCAGCCTGTTAAATCTCTACCTGAGAAAAAGTATAGATCTTCGTTCCTTTGGCTTAAAAAACCTTCCAACGAAATGTATAATATCTGTCACTATATATATATATAGTGACTCACTCTTCTCTTTCTTCTTCTTTCTCTCTCTCTATATATATATATATATATATATATATAGAGAGAGAGAGAGAGTTAAATATTTCAATAATCGAAACATATGTTGTATTTAAGAGAATATAAATAATTCAAAATTTAAAATAAAACAGTTACCTTATCAATAATCATCATACAAACAGTCAAAAAAGATAGTTTGATCATATACTAATACGGTCATATTTTAACACTACCACCAACTAGAAAGGTTATAATAATAAATCTGCCTTCCATCTCTAAGTTTTAATGTCTGACAACTATTATCAACAAAGCCGAGGGAAAGAATCCTTCCGGAGTTCTTTGTTAAATCACGTCAGTAAAATGCAACATCACCCTTCTTTTCACGTTCTTCCTATTTTGACGAAAATAACCTGCCCATGCATGCAAAAGCGGGGAGCTTTAAACTGCCCAATAACATGCACCTTATACGAGTACAGAGCTGGATTATTAAACAGTCCGGCGCAAGCAACTCAAGGACCTCCTGCAAATCAAGTTTTTTGGGAGGGGGAGAGGGTTAGATGTCTTTGAGGTACTCTAAAGTAATTTAATATTATAATTTCATTTAATTTCCAAATGTCGTACTGTCGAACTTAATCGAATTAAAATTCAATATCGTTAAAATTTTGGAACATTATTCTGATGCTATCTAGATGCGTTCTAAACCGTCCGGTAAGCTTGAGAAAATTTCCTGAAGAAGTTTTTACCTCTCTTATTAAAAGTGAAAGTTATTTTTAAACTTCTTCGGTAAAATATTAGGTTCAAAAAGATATTAGTGACTAGTTTATCTAATAATAAAGAAAAATTTATTTTCGTCTTCATATACGAACATACAGTTTTTTAGTACATTGCAAAAAAACCTTGCAAATTACTTAGTGTTTGTACATTTTAAAAATATCTTTGATAATTTAATTTTTAGTTTTCTTTTACACTAAATAATTAGCTATGTATAATTACTTTTAATTAGAAAATTATGTTAAATTTGCAATATGTATTTCCGCATATCGAAATTTCTATATATCGAATTTTTTTCGTTCCTTAACGACATGGCAGAGGTTCGGTCTCGTATTTATTTTAAGCAAAGATCGAGGAAGTGACTAGTCTATCTTATTTTATTAGTCTTATTTAATTCTTCTTTAATTTTCTTTAAACGAAATGTTTATCGTTTTTTGATACAATATACTCTCTATTATCCGTTCGTGTATTATCCGTGCTCAGTCCGGACTCACAAAAAAATTTAATAGAAACATTTTCACGCGTGTGAAATCTGATGATAACTGAGAGATTCATACGAAATCCTAGTGGAGCCGTGACTTATGGAGGTTGTTAGTCAGATTTTTTTTCTTTCCCTCCACGTGTAATATCACCGGTTCAACCCTTAATTTCCGGAGAAATAAATCAAAGTCCACTTCTCAGCTTCATTCCTATCGAACACGCTTTCCTAGACACTTCATTCTTTAACTTTCTGTCTTCTTTCTTCTGCACGTGTTCCTTTAATTTTGTGCCCGGTTTATCAGTCGTTATATGAATTTCTTTTTACTGGTAAAATGATGGTGTGAAACGAAAACGAAAACAAGTTTTAAATGCTAAACAAAAAATTAGAAACTTCCTTTCAAAAAACTTGATAATGAGAATCAGCTAGTACTGATGCAGAAGATGTACTAAAATAGAGGGAAATACAATTTCATTCTGCTGCTCTTACAGTCTAAACTTTATGATTTTATGGGGCAAAGAGGATTTGATTATGGTGACATTACTGTTCAAAGAGTATGTCGATGAATGACAAGAGATGAACAAAACAGCAGAAACAAAGACGCATTATGATTCTTTTTTAAACAGTAAATGTTAAAAAGGAAAAACTCTGTTTGATGTTATACAGGCGCAAATGTACTAATTTTATATTTTGCAATTATTAGATTTTTTCTGTACAAAAGAGTTTTGATCAGTCCCATTGTCCGTGATCCTCTCCTCGGTGATTAACCCGGATAGTCAGAGTACTGCATGTTATTTAATCGAGTTCATCCTAAAACAGCCAACTTGATTTATCTCGTCACATGTGACTTCCCGGTTTATAACCTATCTTCTGATAACAATGGTTCATTCTACACCGCTGAAGTACTTTAAGGTCATAGTACCCAAAAAACTCATCGGATTATCGAAATTTTCTTTTGGCTTGGCTCATATGATACCTTGAATCATTATAACATGACCAAAATTTTAATCTGTGTCTACTTTTTTTGGTTATACAAACAAATTCTAAACTAACGTTTTCGCTTGTACTGAATTTTTTATCAAGGTTAAAGCTCATACTAGGATTCCAAAAATGATTTTACTGAATATCTGATAGTTGCAGCGCTGTTATTACTAAATTTTATGAAACTAAAATTTTTAAAACCGAACTTACACAGAATTGTAAATAATGCATCTAAAACAGATATTTTGTACTCATAAACAATGTGAATGTAAATCACAGTTTTAAAGAATTAAAGTTTATTTATTATTGCTTTAAGGTAACTGGCAACTGTTTCTGAAGATGATATTTTACTGAAAGAAAATTTTACCACCAAACACTGAAATATTAGTGTTTTAAGATAGCAGTTTAATTATTCAATTGTATGATATAGGTTAATGATCAGCTTGAACCATTTTAATGTAAAATTGAACCAGAAATTATTAAAAAAAACCACATAGAAATTGATATTGAGAGAATTAAGAAATCAAAGAGACAAATGAACTAAAAACAAAATTATCAAGAAAAAAAATTTGAAAGCTAAAAAAATCAAAATTAATTAAAAATAAAGAAGGCTATCCACAAATACTGTGAATTTTAAGTTGTGAAAATATGTTTATATTCTTAGTGACTTAAAATCATTATGCTTTTTCGAAATTGTTATTTAATATTTTGGATTACATGAAAAGAATATTTCTTAAAAAAAGTTTTTAAGATATTCAAATAAAATTTCAGTGTTAATACATCTCGAAGGTATGTTCTAACCCCAACATAACTTAAAGTGTCTAATTATTTATTTTAGAGCTTGCTTTTATTTGAAAAAAGAGAAGTTTTCCTCGTAAAAGTTGCTGCTTACAGTCCCTTGGTATATCTCAGTAACTTGAAGAGACTTGAAATATTCTGTTTCCTGCAACACAGATAAATGTGTATACCAAATATATTATTGAAATAAAAAAGTGAAATACACGAATTGTTAGAGGAAGTTTATCGTAAATGTAAATCTTAACTAAACTTGACCAAAATGGCCAAAATTTGAAAATGAAAATTGTGTCTTATTAAACAGGTCAGTTTTATACAGTGAACCTCTCTCATGGCCACCCCTCCGAACCTGAGAAATTGGCTGCCTTGTGATAAAAAAAAATGCTCCATGGTTTTCGTTACAACGACAGGATAATTGCTATAATTATTATAATATAAAACAAGTTCATTAATATATCTTACTAAAATGAAGTTTTGAAGACTTATCTAAGAAGAGAAAATACTGTTTTATTAATACTTACATTTTTTGAAAAAGGATACACTTATGACTGTTTTAAAGCTGCAATCTTCGGAGAAAATCATTTTTTCAAGTTCGTTTTTCAGTTTAAAAGTAAATCCCTCGTTTGAGAATGGGATGGCGAACCCACCATGGCTGTTCAGAGGCTAGTCACATAGAGGGGTGCTTTCTGGTGGTGGAAGCATTCGAAGAGGTTTCACGCCATTATAACTGGAAAACACAAGTGCTGAATAAAATTTCTTTTTTTTTTTCTCGCGTTCCGAAGAAAAGACATTAATCAATTTCCATGATAGAGCAAAACACGTTGCCACGCACACTTTAAGATCGTTTCTGAAAAAGCTGAAATTCCTTCAAAATGAAAATAAAATGCAACTTAAATAAGACAGCAGAATGTTGGCCAGTGGAAGTAAAGACTAGTGAGGGATTTGGTATATCAGAAAAAGAAGTTGAAAACAGTCAATCTTGCGGCCAGAAGAAACCAAAACCATTCTTGTCCGCAAGAAAAAATTAATCTGCTTAGAAAGAGGGAAATACAGGTTCACATTTTACGTCGTCGTGTGTTCCAGTGTTAGAAGTACTGATGAACTGACCTGGAAAGAGTTTGATTTTAAAACTGTTAAGATTAATTTTCTGAGACATGAGACAAGAATTATAATATTTTGTCACAAATTCCTTTGCAACTCTTTATAGTAAGAAGCCAGAAAATAAGTTAATTAAAAGTTTGTAAAAGCAAGTTTCATTCCCATGATTTATATCATGTTATTGAAGGAATGAAAACCTTATTGATATTCTCCATGTTGTATTTTTTGCTCATATCATTTTTCGAAACCCTAATGCTATCTTTGGTCAATTGTAGGAGGAGTGTGCGGTTCTGGAAATATAAGCCTAGGAACTTACTACGAAATTATTCAAATTGTGTAGTAATTTTTTTAAATACCAAAGTCAAAATTAATTTAGTTTGAATTTTGTGTGTTTAAATAAATAAAATAATAATAAATTAAATATCGTAGTAGACAGAAACTAGTACCAAGTTTTATGTGCAAGACATATTGTTAGAGAACATGGGAAAAATTGCAAAAATATGCATTTAAGAAAGCCTTAGGATTTGTAAAAAGTTAAATTTTTAAAAAAATTAAATTTTTACAAGTAGTTTTTCATAATAAATTCAATTTTTTTGTGGGAGATATATGAGTATTAGTTATATATAAAATAAAACAAAATCCAATTTCATAGATACTAAAAATAAAAATTCAACGTATTGTGTATTATATTTATTGTAATACCATATTTATATTTTCTATGGTACTGTGTCGCCTTATCAACGGAGTTTGTCAGCTTCATGTCCAAAATCAATTGAGCCTTACCTTTTCCGCTCAATTTTCCTACCAGATGGCTTTTACGATCTAGGAGCTGAAAATTGAGGAAAAATTGGACAAAAAACATGGAAAGCATAAAGACGCGACTCGCTAATTGCTGTGTTATTTAATATCTATTTTTTGAAAACAGTCATCCGAATTGCGTCTGTAGCACGTATCTCCGTTAACTGGGAGGATCATAGGACGCGTATTTTTTAGGTTGCAAGTTTTATATCCCACAGCATATTAAGATGCAATGCAGATGCCGCACAAGGAATATTGATACCAATAAATCGTCAATAACATTGCCCATTTACTTTATTTCTATGAATTCTCGATTCAACTTCTGACAATGATTTCGTTGGCTTATATGGCATCACATGCCTGTTGGATCTATGCCTAACAGTAGGGACTCCCCTGACTCTAGCGGTGGTAGGTTTATTTCAGCAAATTTTCAGCTTTATTTTTTCGCTATTAATGACTAAGCTGGAGCTCCCTTTTTTTCAAGACTCATCTGGAAGTGTCCAGGAAGAGCCTTCAAAACTTCAAAGACAAATTTAAAAGACAAAGAACTGGACCTTGGAAGTTCTGAGATCGAGCTGGTCACGATCCTGTACTCTATCCAGAGAACTGCTTTTCACAGTACTGACAAGAATATGCTTCGACATACTTTGTAAGACCCTCGAAATATTCTCACATAACCTATCGGAGAATTGTGACCAACCGCAGAAGGCCATGGCGGGCACAGATGATGAATCCGACGTAGTGATTCTCAACCCCATTCACTGTTCAATTGACGATTCGAATGGCTGTTCTTCAGTGAAAAGAGTCTTGAAACCTGGGTATAAGATGTTAATCTTATCTTGTCCCATTAATGCCTAAAGACACTTCTAAAAGCCATCAAAACTCATAGGAATACTTTTTTCAACATAAATTGCAATAAAAAAATACTTTAAATGGACATAATATCGTTAAAACCTCTGAAAATTTTGATTTTATGAAAAATTATGAAAGAATTCATGGAAATATATATATGTTGACTGTCTTCTGAAAATTTAAAAGAACTGCTTTTAAAAACGTGGTACCATGAAAATTAAGAAGGAAAATGTATGAGTTTCCTTAAATCAAGAAGGCGATGTTGCCTTTAAAAGCGTTATATCTCTGAAATGTTTTTTTTATACAGCAAGATCCTCAAGAACTATTGAATACTTTTTACATAAAATCCTAATGAATATGTATTTGCTATTTTCTACAAATTAGAATCACATTTTTGTATATATTTCTAAAGAAGTGTTTTTTTTAGAGTTGAAAAGTTGGAAATCTTAAATATTTTAATATTTTTATTTAAAATTGGTATACAAATTAGAAATTAACTTTAAATGTTAAGAACAGGGTTCACAGTTTTAAACAGACTGTTTGATAATTTAGATGTGTACCAAAATATTGTGTTTAGAAAATATTTGTCCGCAATCATGCGCAAGGTGACTACCGCATTTTTCCAATAATTATATCTTATTTATTACTTCCTCTCAAATAAATACATACCAATATATGAAGGTTTGAGTCAAAATTATAAGATAGTTTAAATGATACCTTCTATAAAATGGAAAAGTGAGTTTCAGAAGCTATCAGAGAGGATAATGAATTTGATAAGTTTTCCGCCATTTTTCTTAAGTTTAAGAGAATGTATGTCGCATTAAATATTCTTTCTTTCTATTCAGTCGAAGGCAACATGTATCATGAGTGAAGCTAATAATGCAGCCTTTTATTGTCAGGTTCTGAAATGTGCCTTTTTGCAATGTGAAGAAAAAGAAGAAGTTTATGACCACTATCCATTTATTTGTTTCATTTATATATCAGTAAACGTACTCAAGAATTTTTTTCTGAATTCTTCCTTACACCTTAGATTTCATAGGAATCTTTTGTATTAATATGATTGTCTGACAGGGAATAGGCTTAAAAAGGCAATAAAAACCTACATTTTTCAGGCACATTTTAGTAACAGTTGATTTATGGACATGTGGGAATATTTTTGTAAAATAAAAGATTTGGCATACATAGATGAATGTTGCAATTTGAGATCTTTTCGTATTGGAAAGCCAGAAGCACATACAACCCGATGAGTCTCCATGCTAAAACTATAATTAATGAAAGAAATGTGCTATGATTTTCTTGGTATTAATATGCCTTCGTCTAATAGGGAGTAGTTTAAAAGAAAACCTACATTTTGTGGGCAAGATTGTTAGTACTTTTTCCTATTGATTTAAGACATAAATATTTTTAAAAAAATGCATTGCATTAATGGATAGTTCCAGATCTTTTCGTATTGAAAGCTGAAGTATTATGCAACCCTGACATTCCAGCAAAACTATAATTAATACTGAAAGAAAAGATACCTATAATAAGTATGAATATATTAATTTTAATAGGGAGTAGCTTGGGCAATAAACCACATTTTGCAGGCAATAATAATTTTAGTACTTTTCCAGTTGATTTGGGAGACATGTAAATATTAGAAAATGCGAGGTAGCTATTAATGATTTCAATGCTCTTAGTTCCAGATCTTTTCGCATGGAGTTTCAAAGTAGCATACAACCACATTCCATAAAAACTATAATTATTTAGAAGTGACGTTCATAATATGCATTAATATACTGTCTGAATAGGGAGGCTTAAAAAGGCACAAAACCTACATTTTTTGTGGCAATATTGTTTAAAGCCCAGTGCTGATTTAAGGACATGTAAATATTTTTTGAAAATGCGAGGTATTAATACCGTTTCTGAGAACGGCAGATCTTTTGCAGCTGGAAAGCCAGAAGCACACAGCCAAACTGACATTCCATGCTAAAGTCACATAATTACAGCCGAAAGAAATGCGATTTTCATAATATGCATTAACAGCTTTCTCGTCTGAATAGGGAGTAGGCTTAAAGGCAAAACCACATTTTTTTGGTAAAGATTGTTTAATTTTCCAGGTTGATGGACAAAAATATTTTTAAAATGCGCAGGCATTAATGATATAGTGTAGTTCAGATTCTTTTCGTATTGAGCCAGAAGACATAAGGCCAACCCGACATTCCGCTAAAACTATTATAATTAATGTAGTAAAATGTGCGATTTTCATTCATACAGCATTAATATGCCTTTCTGAATAGGAGTAGGCTTAAAAAAGCTGCTAAATAAACCTAGATATTTTTTCAGGTAAGATTGTTTTAGTAATTTCTTTCCAAAGTTTATTTCATGTAAATATTTTGGAAAAACATAGACGTACATTAATGATACAGTTCCAGATCTTTCGTATTGGAAAGCCAAATAAATACGCAACCATATCTCCATACAAAACCATAGTCTAATGTAAAGAAAATAAAGAGATAACTATATTATTAATATACACTTTCTGTCTGAATAGGAGTAGGCTTAAAAAAGGCAATAAAACCTACATTTTGCAGGCAATAGCTGGTTTTAGTAATTTTCCAAGGTTGATTGTATATGTAAATATTTTTGAAAAATGCGAGGCATTACTGGATTAGATGTTTTATGGTTCCAGATCTTTTTCGTGGTTGGAAAGCCTAAAGTTGTACAACCCGACATTCCATGCTAAAACCATAATGAAAGAAATGCGATGTCTATAATATGCATTTCTACATACTGAATAGGAGTAGGCTTGCGTCAATAAACCCGTTATTTTTGGGTAGTATATTGCTCTTAGTACCTTTCCAGCCGATTTGCCGATTACGTAAATATTGGTGGGGCACACGATTAATGTTTTATAGTTCCAGATCTTTCGCATTGAGCCAGAAGCACATAAACCCGACATTCCAAAGCAAAAAACTATACTAATGAAAGAATGTAAGATTTTCATAATATGACATTATATGCCTTCATAGTCTGAATAGGGAGAATAAAAGGCAATAAAACCCATTTTGTGATTGTTTGTTTCTTTCCGTTGATTTGGTGACAGCAAATTTTTGAAAAATGGACGGGCAATAATGGATAATGTTTTATAGTTCCAGATCTTTTCATTAAAGGCAGACACATAAAACCCGACATTCAGCAAAGCAAAACTATATTTAATAGAAAGAATAAAAGTGAGTTCATATAATAGCGACATTATTCTCTCACTGAATATAGTTTGTAATAAAACCTACATTTTTGCAGGCACATTAATAGTGTTTGGTACATTGATTTAAGCACATGGGAGATTGAAAAAAAATGAGGCATTAATTGGGATTAATGTTTTATATTCTAGATCTTTTCATTGGAAAGCCAGAAGCACATGCAACCAGACATTCCATGCTAAAAACTAGGTCAATGAAAGAAATGTGCATGTTCATAAGGCATTAATATACTTTCATCCAGAATAGGGAGTAGGTTTAAAAAAGGCAATAAAACCTACATTTTAAAGTAATATTGTTTTTAGTACTTTTCCAGTTGATTTAATGAATATGTAAAATATTTTGGAAAATGGAGAGAGTGTTTAATGGACACTGTTTATAGTTCAGATTTTTTTCGTGGTTGAGAAAGCCTAAAGCACACAACTGATTCCACATGCTAAAAAGAGATAAATACCAGAAAAGAAGTAAAAGATGTTCACATAATGCATTTAATATACTTTCGTCTGAATAGGGAGGGCAGTTTAAAAAAGGCAGAACCATTTTTTCAAGATTTTGGCAGTTTTCCAGTTGATTAAGGACATATAATATAAGTATACAAGATATTTTTGGAAAAAAAATGCGCTATAATAATGGATTAATGTTTATATGTTCCAGATCTTTCGTATTGAAAGCCACAGAAGGATCCAACAACCCATGATCTGCTAAAAAAAACTGTAGTTGATGAAAAAGAAAACAGGTCACAATACATTCTCAAATTAGTGTTTAGGAATTATTTTAAAAATCTTTTTCACAATTAGAAACCAATTCCAATATATTTACCTGTATAGAGTTATAACTGTCCACTAGACAATGAAAAAAGACAAGCAATTTTCAGAACACCATTGGTACATAAAAAATGTTTATTGAGTAAAAGTTTAATTACTTGTTGTGCTGTCACAGGGTTATGCAAAACAATTCAATAATTACAAATGGCTAACTTCCATGTAAACAACGATAGAAGCAGTGGAACACAGTATAGGCTAGCTAAAAGTTTTGAATAGTGCACGTGTAATGATGATTGTTCCAAGTGACCTCCCTCATCCGTGTGGTCAGGCCGTTTTAAATAAATGTGAGCGCCCTTGCTGCTAGAGTCATTTGGCGCCCCTTCCAATTCGGGTAGAAGGCATTTATATGACCAACCAGAAAATACTTCCCAATAAAGCAGCCAGACAGAAAAACAAAATAACTGTTCTTGATTAACGCCTTAATAATTCTTAAGAATGAGCCTTTTCAAACAGAACTGCAAGCCAGCTTTAAAAGATAAAAATTTGAATCTTGTTCTATTCTCAGGAGCGCACAAGTTTCTCCATGAACAACAACAAACGTAAATAAAATAACTGAGTAGATCAGAATTCGCTGCAAGGAGAAAAAAGGAGTATAAAAGGGAAGAAAAAAGCGTTGAGTCATGAAGCTGCTGAATATCTGCAAGTATTAGTTAGATTGTTCCACATGCATGCGCGGGACATTGTCACCATGACGGATTTGCTCAAAGTGAAAATGAATGTGCAATTTGGCTTTTTTTAACCGAATGAGATGAAAATAGGGCACAGATCTGAGACAAGTTAGAGAATTGCATGCCAAGTTTATTTATCAAAAGATAAAGGGTTTATAGAGATATAATTTTTTTAAGGTCATAAGGAGCACCGACAGACAAATAACTCTTTATTGATATGACAAAAATTCTATAAGAATTCCATATTCATGATGATAAAACTAAAACAAATTGTCCATTCTAGCTTATTCTAAGTTTTTGTTATAGTGTCTACATGGAATGGGACAGACAGACAGACGGATTTCCTTAGACGAATTTTTCCAAAATTTATAGAAATTACAAAATTATGTGTCAAGATCATACCAAATCATCCCCATCTCCTTCTTCCAGTTATCGTGTTCACAGATGACATAATTCCAAATTGTAAAGTTTTTCGAACCTAGGAGGTCTAAACGTGTATCTATCAAAATCTCCAACACTTTTTTTTGATGATACAGCAGTTTTTTCCGTGTATATTTCATGAAAAAAGTAAAATGAAGCTTTCACCCAAAGAAATGATTAAATATTGAGATTTATTAACCAAAACAATTACCTAACAACATTTTTAGAGGAAATAATTCGTTTGACCACGTCGGTTTCCCTGAAGAGATATTGTCTTCCATCCAAAAAAGTCCAATATCCGCTGTGACCTTTATATTCGACGGTTGCTATACAGAGACGTCAAAGGACGATTCAAAGTGCCGGATTCTGACGTCAAAGGCGTAGCGAAACTGTCTTGGGATTCTCTATGTACTTCTTCAGACATCAGATACAAAATGCCACCTAAAATAAGGCTGGGATTATGATATATAACGAAAACGACTGCTGAAGCTTCCACACGAAGCTAGAACCAAATATTTAAAAAAATTATTGTAAACATCAGATTTATGTTTTTTTATCAATATTCCACTGAAATGCTTAGTACTTTTGTCTGAAAAGTGTAAAAAAATATTGCTAAGTTTAACTTGTTGGTGGCGAAAAGGATTTATATTTAAAATTTATGTGGAAAATTTGAGAATTTTTAAGAAAACCTTTGCATCTTCCTGAATATTTGCGTTTGTATTTATTAAATGGCGCTTCTATTGGCAGGCAAAGTATTTTAGTTAGAGCTACCAGTGCACCATTAAAAAAGTACAAAACTTAAATTATTATCACAGAGAAGAAGAATCAGAGAACCGAACACCCCATAGATTCCCATTGGCAACTTTTTTTTAAAGCTGTGCATTTCATATAGACAGTACGCCAACATTGGCCTCCAAAGAACCAACTGGTTATCACCTCCGTACGTCACCGTGTGATGCCAACGTAAACCAAACCAATCTCCTATCGTCATGACATACATCAATGGAACAATAATTAGGGTATTTGCTGGATTTTTCGTTCCGTTTTCCACCATTATTAAATTTAAACAATAACTAATTCTTTTTTTATATTGCTTAATCAAAAAAATACATGTTCTAATAATAATGTATTATTGTATACAGCACTATATTTTAAATCTCTAGTCCCGTTTTTCTTTACTTCATAGAAATTTAAAGCAAATTTAATGTCACAAAACATTAAAAAACTGATTTGCCTGTTTCCCTAGATTACCACAATTTATAAATGAGTAGATGTATAATTTGGGTTATATCAAGTTTTTTTCTCATTATTATTAATTTCATTTATCCCTTTTTTGGAAATAAAGGTCTTCAGAGGATCAGCAATTTTTTTTAAACCAATAGAAATTGAATATTTATTGATAATATTACACTATCTCTTTCAGAAATATGTTAAAAACTTCCACCTATAAATTAATCTTTTTTCAGCAAATTCACATTCAATATTATTCAAGAACAAAAATTGACAAATGCAAATTTACAAAAGAAATTCATACAAGAGTCTATTACACCATTAGAAATTAAATTACGATATAAATTATATTTAAACAAAATATACCCCATTAAGTCGATAAACGTGAATTTTAAAATATTCTTTTCTTACTAAGATATAAAATTCAGGCTGCAGAATGTTTCATCTACTTGAGTTTTTAAAATTAAAAGATCAATTTAAAAAATAATGAGCTAAAATGAAGATTTTTTTATATAAAATACGGTTATGCATTATTTTAAAAACTATATCTCTTGGAAAATATTACAGTGCTTTATAAATATTTTATATATTTTGGAAATTATAATGTATAATACAAAATACATTATATTGTTACTGGGGATGATATTTTAAAATCATAGTTCATTTTCCACAACAGAGGGTTTGAAAAAAAAAAGAGACACGTATAGTATTGAAAGATAGTAAGTTTGCTACTGGTGACATGCAATGAAATGTACAGTTTGAAAGATTATGACTGTGGCAGTATTGAAAGCTATTTACACTGGGTTACTTTGGGGACATAACGAAAAACGTGTACAGTTTGACTATACTGTGCCATTGCTCTGGCAGTTTAAATACAATGCAGTTTATGGAAATTCTTTCAGTTAAAACAGTTCAAAAATTTTGCAAAATAAATCTCAATTCAGATTCCAAAATTTCCACTAGAGCCTTCTTAGAGCTAAAATACACATTAAAAAAGCACTGAAATGCAGACGAGATAACTGCATGTTAATTTTCGTTATGCTTGTCCATCTAAAGCATACTTGTTCTAACATGAGCCACCAAGTAAAATTCAAATGAAGGCAATGAACAGAGAGTCTTATTCAGACCTGATTTCTGCAATAAATTGCCAATAGTTTTGGCCAATAACATGGAAAGTTTCATGGTCCTTTCAGTAATAGCCAAAGTAAAAACATTTTTCTCGATAACCTTTTTTAAAATGAGACACACCAGAATTCACAGAGAAAATATAAGCGTATTAAAACAAGAAATAGGAAATGAACACTTAATCAGTCTTCATCGGATAAATATTGCTGCAAAAAAATTTTTCTCAGTCCAATGTGAAATTGCACCATCTTGCATAAAAATAAGTGCAGGCACGGAAGTACACCTACAATAGACGGTAGTCGAAGTAGCAATTTTTTTTCAGAAATAAAAGACTTTATTGAAGCCCAATTCTAAAGCTTTCGTAAGGCGTTCTGTAATAAATACGTGTGATAAAAAGTTATTCTACAATTCAGGCCTTCAATCTCTTGATTTCTGACAGTAAAGCAAAAGTAATTATTGAAGATATAGTTACGTTTAGAAGAAGCGGTTATTTTTATTGATCTTCTACGTAAACAGTTCCTGAACTTCACATAATAAGTGATACCCTAAATTGCTGTGATGGCACCCTCCTGAATCCAATATTCATGCATCAATCGACTTTACGTATTATGAACAAAAGACAAACTGATTGTTTTCTTTTGACCTTCTCTTGTACTATACTTTTCAATTATTTTAAGTTTTAAAAAATATACTAAATATTTTACGAATTTTTCCTTCCACATCTACAATCTGTGTTTCAAGATTTTCTATTACGCTCACCTAATAGAAATATTTCAAATAAATTTTTTTTTGTCCTGCGAAATCTTAGCATCCCTCAAATTGTTCTTCCACAACGTCGCACCAGAGAAGCGTTTTAGTTAGAGCATGCATCCTGAAATAAGGAAAATAATTATGATCACTCCAGGAAACTTTAAAAAAAAACTGCAAAAATTCCAAGTTTGAATAATTCTTAGTTTTAATTTTTTAAAATAACGGGCGCTGCAATATTGCACTAAGAAGTTTGTATTTTCCTTTATAAGAAATGTAAAATGAGTTTAAATTCTATGAGTGGAGCATTTTATCAGTGAACAAATGAATTTATTGCTACTGATAGACTTGCAATCTTCTGAAAATAAATTAAAACTTTTGACTTTTCTTTCTGTATATTTATGGTATCATTGCAGTGTCGGATTACAATATTTACAATTGTTTTTGGTTTTTATTTTATTTTATAAAAAAATCATTTTCTAAAATGAAATAATTCAAAAAACATCATAGTTCGAGAAAAGTGCTTGGCAGCAGCCCTGAGACAATGATAAGAATATCTAGCAGCCCCACAAGGAAATAAGGTTTTTAAAAAACTGACTATAGGTACTGAAATTTAAGAGTGGAATACTGTTGCCTATTTCTACTACTGGTGCGTCAGATCAGAAATCAAAATTATTGTCCATACCCTTTTATTTGCGTCTTGCTTATTTGAAATTTTATTTTGTTGAGATTTACATGGCAGTTAATATCAACATACCTTTTAAATGATAATAATATTGGAAATATTACTGGTTGTTTAAATTATAATTACTAATGAAAATTCTGTGAAAAATTCAAAATTTATTTTCGTTTTAGTCGATCTTCCGCAAAATTTAATGTTATTCTGCAAAGAATTTTCCGCTAAAGTGACGGAGGCAGCAAGACGGTTTTGTTTCTATTGTCCATAAGAGCTGGATTTTCATTAACTTCATTGAATTTGCTTGTTAACATATCTTTACTTCGGAAGCGTTCAGTGATAAAATTCCCTCAGATTTATAACTAATCTAATTCCTATCCTTGGTTACAGTAATTGAGCGACATGTTTTAACTATTAGTTGAATATAAGCAACTTCGCAAAGTATATCCAGTGCCAATAGTTAAAATCTTTATGCACCTTCCAGTGAAACAAATTTATTTAATGAATTCTTCACAGCTGAACTTAAATTTTAATTTTAAAACAAAATATAGAGGTATGCTTAAATAAGCATATACATCAATCGCTCTCGTAGTATGGTTTCGAAGCACTTGCTTTTAAAATTAGTGTGACACAATTCGAATCCTGTCCGCTGCATAGGCTACGTCTCGAGAATCCAAATTTCGTTTATAAAGTCAACTCCTGATCCAAAATGGAGGAGTAAGAACATTTAACACTATAATATCAATAACAATAACA
>BGPR01027209.1:0-20925 GCA_013235015.1 Araneus ventricosus
ACCAGTTATTTAACATAACACCTGTTTTATTATCAGAGATTCCACTTTCTATAAATGATAAACTTTAGAGTTACTCAAAAGGAATTTCATTTTAATTTAATTTTACAAATTTCTTTCTTTACTCAACTGCATTAAGCAATTATTTATCAAACAAAAGAGACGTTTCCTTTTCAATGCCAGTATATATATCTTAAAAATTAATTAAGTATTTGTTGTACTTATCGTAAAAGAATTGTACTTGTTGCTGATGAAATGAATGTTGATAAAAGTTATTTTTTCACATAAATTTATATGGTATATTTTACTCCAGCAACAATCCCATTCTCTTTCAGTTTCAATCAAAACATAAATGATTACAACTTATAACGCATCAACATTTTTAGGGATTAAATTTATCAACTTTTATACACTCGTTTATCTAAGTAAAACCCAATTATTAATACAAAGATATTCAATTCAATTTGTAAAATGTATTACAGCTCAGGACGACATTAAATTACATTTTTAAGAAGTGATAATAAAAATTTTTTAAGCTCATGCTGTTGGCAAAATAGATTTATTCCATTTCTTAGAATAAATAATAAATTGAAGCTTCGATTGCGATACTTATAAGTTTCTCTTTTTCACCTTTTGTAATTGATTATCGATTTGCAAATAAAGAAACAGATTTTTCATTTATTTTATATCTGAGGATGAATGCAAACAATATTTTTACATTTAAAATAGATTAATTAAAAACATAATGGAAAACAGATAACTGTAAATGGATTTTCAGAAGTAAAGTGATAAACATGATAAGTTTCTAGAAAAAAAATATTTATAGAAACATTTTCTAACTTAAAGCTATACAATATTTGCTTTATTTTTCTCCAGTACGTAAGTTTGTTACTGATAGATGTTAAATTGTAAACGAAAACAACTGAATGAAAAGAGAAGCAGAATATTTCATTGGAGAATGAAAAGAATAGATTAATAAAACCTAAGCAATGTAATAGTGGGCAGATCTAAGAATTAAACAACATTACTTAAGGGTAAAAAAATAATTCTTAAATACTTTTTGAGCCATCCATTGCTTTTGGTTGTTACCACTGCTTTACAATCTCCGCAACATTTAAATAAACAACGTTCAAAAACTATTAAAAAATTTTGTATTTAATTTTCTATAAACAATGCATTTCTAAAGCAAACTCTGTGTTAAACTGTTCTTATTTAACCCAAAATAATTTAGGATTTTCAGCAGCTTTATTTTTTCTGGCTAAATTTCTTCCGTTAATTTCTAATTTGAAAGTATTTTTCAGACATTTTAAAGAAAAAAATAGATGTTTAAAAGGACATTTTTTTAAAATTTCCTATGAATCAAATTTTCTTCAACGATTTAAAGAATTTAATATTTGCCACGGAAACAAAATAGGTGGATTTTCTTAAAACACAACATATCTATGTTCGTATATTAAGACAACAAGCACAAGTGAAATAATTTGACAAAAGAAGTGAAATAACTTATCAAAAATTAAAAGTCAAAAAATTAAACTTTGTATTAGACAGAATTTCGCAAAACTACTGCAACTTCCAATAAAATAAAAAGACAGATATTTTAATACAAAAAAAGAATAAAATACAGAAGAAACAGAAAAAGTAAACAATAGCGATAACAATACACCTTTTGACAGCCAACGCAGCAGCATCCAATAATTGCATCAACAATATTGTCCATAAATTAACTAACTAATTACTATAGAATGAGACAACAAAAATCATGCCTTAATAAAAATTAAAGCACATTAAAAGAAAATCACTAGAATAGAAGAAATGGAAGAGAACTCGAATGGCGAATGTTTTCAAAGGTCACTCGCCATCGGAGTTCTAATTTTGATAAATTTTCTGTCAAGGGAATGACTACATAGTCAGAAATTATTCCCTCTGTGGCCTGAATTTATCCAATATCTGAAATAAAGGAAAGTCATTCCCTTGTCAGAAAATTTATCCAGTTTAGAACTCCGATGGCGAGAGACCTTTGAAAACGTTCGCATTCGAGTTCTCTTCAATTTCTTCTATTCTAATGATTTTCTTTTAATGTGTTTTAATTTTTATTAAAGCATAATTTTTATTGTTTGATTCTATAGTAATCCGGTAGTTAATTATGGACAATATTGTTGATGCAATTACTGGATGCTGCTGCGTCGGCTCGCAAAAGGTGTATTGTTATCGCTATTGTTTACTTCTTTTGTTTCTTATGTATTTTCTTCTTTTTTGTGTTAAAATAGTTGTATTTTCAGTATTGTTTCGGTTCTAGTTTCTATCGTTATTCACATTGAGAACGAAATGTCGGTAATGATTAAGAAAATTCTATTCCAACTTTCTGAACAAAAGTAAGATAGATTGAATAAATATTGCATTTACATGCAGAGGATTGGAACGAATTTCATATTTTCTGACATATATTTCGTTGTTTTAACATCAGTTATTTACTTTGACTTTAATGTAAATTGTAGCAGATGTCTGCACTTTTTCAGTCCCATTATTAATATTCCATACTAGCCGATTTCGGCGACAAGCTTGTTCGCTTGGAATATAATTTCCATTGAATCTCTTATGCATAATTTGATATTCATGGTTCCCTTAACAATTTCGAACTTCAACTTGTGATAGACATTTAATCCATGTCCTTTCAATAGGTTTGCACCTGATCTGTTCGTTGTTTGCATGAACCTCCCTAATAGAGTCAAGTATCTGGCTGTGTCATGCAACATCGAATTTCACATTGTCGGCATCAACTTTACTCTTATTACGCTTGCAAAATATGCATTTGATTTTAACTTTAAAATGGCGTGGAACATTTAATTTCCAGCCGCGTGTTAGATGGATGAAAATATACTGATTAAATCATAGCATTAAACATTAAAATATTACCTTATCTTTCAACAATGATACAGAAACACGAAGATAAATGTTTGTTTAAACAATTAAAACGGTTTGAATTGCTTTGAGCAATGAAAACTTGCTGTAAATTATGCCAAAAAAATATTTTTAAGAGATCATTAAGATCAGAGAAATTTTCGTGCAGCAAATTAATTCATATTATTTAAAAAGTAATATTTTGCACTTTCAGATGGTGTAACAATCATTTTTATGCTGTAATATTTTCGGAAGTTATTAAGGGAAAACTCCAAAATTTCGCTCAATTTTTAATTAATTAAAACTTCAAAAAAGGGCTCCGAGGTGCACATTCCCCCCCTTCCAAAGTATGTTTGTGCCAAATTTCGGTGCTCTAAGACTATTGGTCTGCCCTGTAGAGCGCCAACACACACAGTCATTCTCCTTTATTATTAGTAGAAACTTATAATGTTATAGAAATGGATATAAAGATTTTATTAAAATATATTTGTGTCTTAGATATGCTCCATGGAATAAAAATAAAAAAAAATCAATAATGAACGTCTACATCAAAAGAATACATCAATCACTTCTTTTTAAATTCTGAATGAGCAAATGTTATTCCAAAGTTTATTATTACTTTCTCCAGTACTTAAACTTTTCGATAATATATTTTTAGAAATTCCATTGGCGAAACACACATTCTCTCAGGAAACATATTTTACCTTTCTTCCTCATTACTGAAAGTCTAGAACAGCAAAGAATCTCTGAATTTTTCATTAAAAGAAATAGAAAGTACAAGTGAAGCAAATATTAGGAACAAATAACAGAAGTTTAATATATATTCCTCGGGTTTATCTTCAACTGAGAGAGAATATTTCACTTACACATGGGAATAATTTCGCGAATGTTGGGCACGATAATAACTTTCTTCGATTTTATACTCAAAGATACTGCAGACGGAAAAAGAGGTTCAAAATATTCAATGTGATTTTTTCTAATCCGAATTCGTTACAAGAACTAGAAATTTACAATTATCTAGAACCGATTTAACTTTCTTTATGTATGTTCTTATAAATATGAAACTCCCGCGAAATCGATTATAAAATTCGGTTTCGAGTTTCAAAGACAAAAAATTTTTTCCATTAATCCTGGATTCGTTGGATATTCTTTTTTAATTCCTTACTCGGGAAAGAAATTAAAAGGTATTTTCGAATTCTTATCTTTAAAAGTACAATTTCGTGAATTATAAAGTAAACGAAGTATGATATTAAACTGATTACTGGTAGTTTTCCAACATTTTTTCTCCAAAAGAAAACTAAATTTAAATGTTTAACTGTGATATTAAGTTACTATTACATAAGAAAATAAAGAATGCAAGAAATCATAAATACGTTAAATCAAGTATGTTGTAGTTCAGTTGTAAGTTTTCGATCAAGAAATCTAAATCATTTTGGAAGATTTGAATTACAAAGTCATTATTAAATATTTATTTTCTTCTATTTTGGGAAGACATCGTCAAAGTGTAAGACTTAATTTTTAAGCCTACAAATATGTTAACAAAAATATAAAATCTTAAATGAGAACAAAGATCGCATTCAAAAGCAAATATTAGCAATGGTTTTTATTTTTGAAGCAATTCGAAATGTGAAAAGATAATCAACCTTTAATTATTAATTTAAAATAGTTGAAAATGTCTGAGTATTAAAACAGTGACCGTTTTGGAAGTTTCATAATTATTTTTGGTGTGTGATAAGTTCTTATTAAATGATGAATTTTTTCATAATTAATAAAGAAGCACACGAATTGAATCTAAAATTCATTAGTTAGGAAAAAAGAAGAAAATGAAAAGTAAAATTGGTCTTACAAAATAAATACTCAAACAGCAATCGGATAAAAGTGTTTAGTTAAAAATTCATCGATAATCGACACATCTGAGCGGATTTTTTTAATGTCAGCAATCGGATTTTATATATTTAATTAAATTTACAAAAACTTAAGGTAAATTGATGGTAAGAAATTAGATTTTCCAAACTAGAACAGATTCTGCTATTAAAACGACAGTGTTGAAATTCACAATCGCAGAAGATTTTGCATTTTTTTGTAGTCGCGTCTGTTAAGTGGAAGTTTAGTTTTCGTTTAAAATTTTCTTAATTTAGCAGTTTAATATTCATCCTCTTTAGTCATGACTATTATATATCTCATATTAAGCACAACGAATTCTGAAGTCACATGCTCTTTTTTTCCACGAAATCTTAATCTCTATTATTGAATACATAAATTGTACTTATATTTCTGTGTATAATTTTGTTGCCAAGATATTGTAGAAGCAACCTCCTACTTCTTCCTCCTTCTTTTACTTCTTAGAAGCAATACTAGTTTAGAAGTTCAACTAGAAAAAAAGTACTAATATTACCCATGTCGACTTTAGAGGATACTCACAGTTTCAAACGAAAATGTACTCATCACGTTAATTCCATTCTGTGTTAAGCAATTACAATAGTAGACAATTTTAAAAAAGTGAATAAAAATAGCAAAAGAAAAAAAACTTGTAACTTTTCCGGTACGGCGATCTGAGAAATAGGATTTTACACTTCTGCAGCATTGGATATGAAGTCCTAATTCCTACTACTCGAAGGATTAGAAAAATTGCTAAAAGGACGAGAAACTATCGGAAACGGAGATAATTTGAAAGAGGAATGCAAAATATACCCAACCGATCTGAGGGATCTTCTACGACTAATAATATAAAAATTTAATTATTGATTAAAATATAAAAATTTAATTATTTATTAAAATATAAAAATTTAATTATTTTTACAATTTAAAAAAAAGAGTAGTATAAAAACAGAATAAGTAGTCTATCTATTATAAAATAGTATATGAAACATGTCGAAACACAAAGAAACTTCTGGATATATCTTTTAGCTTAATGTGCCATTTATATATACTGAAAACAGCAATAAATAACTACAACTTCTGAAAAAGGAAACAATGAATTTGAAAAGTAATAATTTCCAGATTTCAGTTCGTGGAATTCACTCTTTGGTTGACTACTAATATTTTGAAATGGATGAGCACCACATTCATATTGTCATATGATAACATAGAAGTCCTTTCTGTCAATTCCATTTTTCCTTCTTGAGGAAGGAGAGGTTTGTATATGTTTATTTTGTTTTGTCCTTTCATAAATCCAGATAGCAGCTTCAAAGTGTTGTGTATGCATAGAATTGGGAAAGATGATTGTCCTTGATACTCGTTAACAAATGATAATTTCCAGAGATAAATTTCAATTCGAGGACCACCACTCATAGAATTCGCTGTTTGGTGAATTTTTAAATGGCTGTGCACAACCTGGTAATCTATTTCATACCCTAATCAAGTATCCATCAAAATTTAAATTTGCAAAAATATGAAAGTGGTGTCTTTGGATGCGTGTGGATCCAAATGTGTAAGTTAAATTGAGACTAACTTCTGAAGCAGGAAGGTCAGAATGATGGTAATATTTGATATTCGTTAACAGATGATAATTTGTGGAGACAAACTTCAGTTCGAGGAACACCACTCGTGGAATTTAATGCTTCCTGGATTTTAAAATGCTTGAAATGGTTATGCATAACATGGTAATCAATTTCACACCCGAATCAAGTATCCACCAAACTTCAAATTGCCACATGATAACATGAGATTCACTTTTGCCAATTCCTCTTTTCTGTTCCTGATAAGGGAGATAGTTGTATTTATTTTGTTTTCCCCCTGATAAATCCAACTGGGAGCTTCAGAGGTGTTGTGTATACAATTCGCACTTCATCAATATAAAATCCTCACAGGAAGCTCAGAACCAATCTGAAGTTTCCAACAACGAACTGTGTCGCCAGATAGAAAATTGAAACTCTTCCAAAATCTCCCCTTTGTACACAGAATATAAATCATCTATGAGGGCAGACTTTCTTCTCTCTGCCCCGGGATAGAAGAAGGGTGAGGTATCCGGGCGTTATTTCTTTGGATACCTGAACAAATATTGTCATCAATATTTTCCCAATTTTTCCTCTTAAATCTAGAAAAGCCACTGCATTATTCAACGTAAACAAGAATCAATAGTGGAAGACAGAGCGAGTTACTGGAGAATTCGTGCTTGCAGAAGAGAGAATTTTATTCAGGCCACTGAATTTCATTTTGGGAAAGGGCTTAACATATAAATAGGAAAAAAAATACTTCCATGTATGCGGTATGTTGTTCACGCGGGACTTTATAAAATAAGAAAAGAAATGTTTACAATTTTTTGATTTTTGATCGTGTTTTGTAATTATTGTTTACGTAAAATATGTTGTAAATATCTACAAAAGAATTTCAAAATATATTTATTTTGCTTTATTTAATAAGAACCAACCAATGTTAACACATGTTTCAAATACAAGATGTAGCCAGATTTAAGAGATAACTAATCATTCCAACAGGAATCACTTTGAAATATATATTAGAAAAGCTTGGCATAATATCTCTTAACACATGTTAGGTTTTGAATTAAAATTTGGTGGAGGCAGATGTATTTTGTGATTAAGTTTCGAAATAGGTATCTCATATTTGAAAGTCGTGTTATTTGAACGCTTACAGTTTTTGAATGCTTTTTGAAGATATTTGATGAGAATACTTATAGCCTAGAACAGTTAAAAAAAGTATTTATATTTAAATTCTTTTTGTTACACTTAGAGTAAAATACGCGAATTATTCTTATATCAAAAATATTTGATGCAAGAAATTTTCGCACAGTTTCGCATAATTTAAATAAAATGAAATAAAAGTATCTTAATAACTTAGAAATAAATTTAATGCAATGTCATACTGAAAATGATTCCTGTGCTAAGTATCTATTTTATTAAAATGTTTCGATATTTGTGTTGGTATTTAGTATTCTCGATATAGATTGGCAAATTGATTGATTAAGGAGGTTTATGGGATTTTCGGCTGCAAAGGCTATTATCTCTTATTCTTTCCAAAGTTGTTTTCAATCCGTTTCAAAAAATAAAGGTAAATTTTCATTAAAAGAATAGACTAAACTATTGCCGATCTGATTTGGTCTAGAGAGAAAAAAAATATGGCGCCCACATATAGTAAAAACTCCATTTTCTTATTCGTCTATTGACAAAATATCTAATAAATTTCGAAGGAATCAGAAATATTTATCCTCCTACATTTCCATTTATGAAGTTTAATAAATCACAATAAAAATGTAGGATGTTTGAAAATTAATTGTTAATTGCTCCTCCCGTACAGTTGCATGGCAAACTTTCCATTCGTTTTCCCACATTTGGTATTTCTCATTAAAAACAAGTTTTCTCTATTGAAACATAATTATGAATTCTCTAGAATTCGACATTTTGAAATGTGTTAAACTTTGTCCTTTGCTTATTTTCTTTATTCGTTAAAAAGCAGACAGTTAAGTAGTTTTTACAACAACGTTTAAAGTCGTGTTTCCCATTAATATGGATTTAGAAATGGCATTTTTCATATTTCTCGACTTATGTCTGAAATCTTCAAGGAGGAAAAATTACAGACTGTTAGATTAAAAATGTAAATGGAGACAATTCACATTTTTTCTTTTAATTTGTCAGAATTTATTATCAAAAAAGAAAAAAATAGAGAATTGAATAATGAACAGACAAAGATTTTTAAAATTATTATTCAGATCACCGAAAAGTTGCCTTGTCAGATCCTGATTTAAATGGGGTGGTTTTAATGCCATTCTCTTAATTTCTAAAACGTTTGTTGTTAGATAAAAGAAAACCATCTTTTAGTAAGAAAGTCATAATAAATGACTTAGAAAAAGAAAATAAAAGTTTGATGGTTATTTTCTGAGACATTAGTGAATTCAACTCTCAATACATATAAAATGAGGCATTTTTGACGCTTAATATTTAAGATTTAGAGTTAAAGTGAACCACATCCTTGTTTTGGCCATTTTGCACTCATACTAGGATGGTGGTGCAGAACTGTTATACAAATTTTGTAAATTTAATAGTGGCAATTTTGCCATTATAGCCGATACATCATTAGTATCGGCTTGAAACGTTTGTTGTCATTTGATGTTGACACCAACGTTGTGTACAACTTGTTTCCACGAATGTAAAAGTCGTAAAATACCTAAAGCTGTACCAGTTCTTTTGATGGTTCAGATGGAATGGTCTATCGCTTTAAGAATCTTTGTAACTGTTCGGTAGAGAATACAACGAAGTGATTCCTTCTTTGAAATCAAACCATAATCACAGGGTCTTAAATACAGACAGAACACCTCCCAGCTCCAGAGAGCAAAAAAAAACTCGACTGTAGACAGTTGGGATTGAGGAGCGTAGACTTACTCAACTGTGACTTTCTGTGACTAAAGTAGCTGTATGTGGTTATTAACACTATAGTCTATATTGACCAATAGTCTAGTGTGACTATGTGACTCTATCTATGTAAAATTCTTCGAGATTATTACCAACTTTGCAACTCGGCCCTGACTAAACTGTAATTCCAAATTCTGAAATTCTTTTCGTAATTTTCAATGCCCGCCTTTCTCTGTCGGGCCGTGGCCGGTGATGGGCTACTAGGACTCCGGCCTCACTACTCGAGCTATTACAGCGGCTGTCACTCAGTAGTTCCCGGGCGCTACTGTAGGACGAGGTGATTCGGTTTTCCGGTTATGTATAACTGTTCTCACCTGTTATGTGGAAGATCGGGGATCGATTTTCAGACGAGGAGTACCATTTTTGTCCCCCGGGGACACCGCAAGTTCGCGGATGAGAAGCCGTCGTAGAAGTAAGCGGGTTCTCGCTGCTCTTGGGGGTACAGCAATAGTGGGGTTCAAGTTACCTCCCACCAGTGATAGTACGTGCCTCTTTCGAGAGGGGTCGGGACGTGGTCGATGATGATCATTAGGACTCCGGCCTCTGTACTCGAGCTATGCAGTGGCTGCCATTCAGAAACCCCGAGTGCAAACGCAGGGAGGGGTTAACTGTGTTAAGGTAAGGTTATGTATAGTTATTACTTTTTATTAAACTAGAAATTATTTCAATCATGTGTCAACTGGTCGAAAATAATGTGAAATATGTATAGAATCTTTTGTTCATTGATGATTTTTTTATGTCAGGAATATCGGTTAGTTGTCGAATCACAAATGGAAAAACTAAAATTTGACATGGATATTATGTTTCTTTCATCAGGAAAATTAATTTAAGCACTGATTGTTTTAACCCTTTATTTATTACATTGACTTACTAGTGATTTTTTATGTTTGTTTTTTAATCATTAGATAAGTTTTGATATAGAATAACACTGGGAATGAGGAAAACACTTTTTCTTAATTAATTAAAATTACTTAATTAATCTAATTGGTAATTAAAAAATTTAATTTCTGCCTTCAGCTACCACTTATTGCTTGTTATTGGAATTCCATTCTCCGTGTTCTTGTGAATACTGTGAGGATAAATGGCGATATTGCGTATAAATAAACGTGATTAAAGCGGTACTTTTAAGTACCGTCAGTAGATAAAGGGTTAAAATGGTATATTTTCTATGTCAAATCAAAATTAGTCAGTTAAATCAAGTTTTAAGAAAGCAATCTTCCAATGAAGGAAATAACGTTATTGTTAAATCGTTAAATATACAGGATGCCCATTCTAAAATTGGCACAATTGCTAATTTCTAAAACGTCAGATATAGATATATTCACTTTCAAGTGGAGAAATGACGTAAATAATTATATTTTATGCGTTTCGAGTATATAAATATGCTGATGAAAATTATTATGAAGTCTAAATTTTCAGACAGTTTCCGATCTTCTTAATCATATTTATTAAAATATTTTTGACACACTAACATTTGAAACAGAAAAATGCGACTAAAACTGACCCAGTTATGAATCTATGAATATCGCTGCTTTAGACGGTTTTAGATCAATTTAATGACCGCCTCGAGCCGCCAAGTAATGGGCAACTCTTGCTCGAGGCGGCCTTTCATTGCCCAAAAATAATGAAATTCAAAGCTTCATAACTCGTTCCGTTTCAGTCGCAGAAGAATGTAAAATTTTTATCTAAAATGTTATCCTGTCAAAAATATTTAACTGAATATGACTAATAATGTCGACGTAGTGGGTAATAAATAACTAAAAAATACTTCGTTATTTTTTCAGCAATGCATTTATTCTCTCATAAAACATACAATATAATTTTTTGCATCTTTTGAAGTATTTTCACGATTGGAATTACATGCTCATCTCTAACAGTTTACAAATTAGCTATAGGGTCACTGTTGGACTGCACGCCCTTTATATAAGACTAGCAGTGCGAGCACGTCGTTGCCCGTGGAATCAGGACTTCAAGGAAATGAGAAAAAAAATCGCCCCCAATGACACGAAAAAATTTTGAAAAACAAAATCAATACAAAGCATACAAATTATTGATTTTTCCGCTTATTTTTCTTGGCAATAATGACATTTCAACTGCAGGAAAATAGTACAGAGTAAAAAATAAACCGATATTTTCAAAAAAAATTTAGGATTTAAAAGATTGATTCCTATAAACCAGGTAAAAGGTTATAGAATGAAAACCGAAGGAAATTTTAAACGATTTCAAATGGAACAATACGCCTCGAAAGATGCAGACAAACATAATTTCTATACTATTTAAATATATCCAAAATGAATCAGAGAAAAAGAAGAAGAAAACCAGCGGGAGTGGCCTCTCCTAAACTTTCTCGTATACTTTTCAAACATTTGTCATTTCCCTTCCCCCTGCGTTGATAAAAGTTTGAACCAACTGTAACCCAGAATGCAATGACTATCAAAAGGTTTTTCATTGTTGATTATAGTGATAGTAAAATATTGAGGTGAAGAATCATATTCAAAAAGATACGTATGTATTAAAACTTCGCAATATTTATTTTTTTATCAAACTCTAGCAATGCAAGTTCCGCGTGCGGAGAAGAAAACAGAAGAATAGCTTGCGCATGCGCAGAGATTGCTTCCAATGCGCAAGTAAAACGAGACGCCCTAAATGTTTGCTTCCTTACAAAATCTCGCCGCCAGAATTGGTTTTTGGCAAACTGCCAAGTTTTCGGAGTATCCCTTCTTTGCACAGGCATTTACGCATGCGCATGGAGTTGAACAAGTATGCTATTATACAGACCGACAGACAGTCAGCCCGTTGACGGATTTGGCCCAAATTTTATACGGACCTACATTCATGACGATAAAACAGTGTACCAAATTTTATCCATCTAGCTATTCAAGTTTTTGAGTTATAGTGTTCGCATGACTTCGGACATACAGACAGACAGACTTCCCATTGACGGATGTTGTCCAAAATTTAATAGAAGCCTACAAATTATGTTTAAAGACCACATACCAAATTTCATACCCGTAGCTCTAATAGTTTTTGAGTTATCGTGTTCACAGACAGACAGACATGATTCCAAAATTGTGATTTTCGGACTCATGGAGGTCTAAAACGTGGAGATTCGTCAAAATCTCGAGTTCGAATTTTTTGACGATTACAAAACTTTCTCTTTGTATACTTCGTATACGAGAAAGTAAAAAGAAGGATGAAATCTTCCAATTCAGCTTTAGCTTTGAAGCCACATTATGTAAATAGCTCCTTGAGGTAATATTACATTTTATCTAGTCTTCAGAAACTAAAGACATCAGCCAAATGCTCGACTATCAAACAGTATGAAAACAAACAAATTAAAAGAATAATCGCTCGACGCGACTTTGATTACGAAGAATCATGAAAGAAATTTTAAAGCTAAAATTTTTTAACACTTCCGAAAAAAATTAATTAAAATTCATCCAACAGTTTAATTTTAACCATTCTTGTTTTAAATCACGGAGAAACGTTATATTTATTACTTGAACAAATTTGAAATTTATAACAAAATTAGAACGTCGGATGCAAGAAATTGAAATTCCAAAATAAATTTTTTAGGGTAACCGACTATTTTTTAATAGTTTCTCAAAATTCTGTAAATTACGTTAGAAATTCAAAACTAACTTCATTAGAACGGAAATCGTGTGCTCTTACCGATGGTATATCTATTTTTTCTTACAATTATCCGAAATTATTCTATTCAGAAATGAGTGTAAAAAATCAAGCAAAACAACACATAATATTAAATAAAATATTTTCTAGATTAAATTTTAATATTCCGGCATCGAGATACATTGAGTCACCATTAAGACTACTTTTGTGCCAAATTTCAAGGCTGTAAGTGCGATACATACGTCTGGACATCGCCCACATGCACACACAAACAAACATTTCCTTTTATAATTATAGATAGCTGTTATGCACAGTCCAATCACTATGCTACTTGTCTTCCTTTCGGTCGGAAGAGCAAATGAAACGCAACCATCAGGGACACAATTGATAATTGATTCATTTCCATTTTCACCAATATTCCTGTGATGATCCTTCCTCTAACCACACTGCAGTTGGTAAACTATTCTCTCCTCGCAGTTGAATAAGCTTTGGCGTAGTGGTTTCTGTAATATATCTGCACATTTACAAATTAGGAAAGCATATTAATTCGATCTGATAGGGAAATTGTTATTAGTGCATTTATTCTCTCATGCGACATAAAATATAATTCTTTACATCTTTTGAAGCATTTTCCCGATTTGAAGTATATGCTTATCTCTAACAGTTTGGAAATTAACTATAGGGTCAGAGTTAGACTGCATGCCTTGTATATACGATAGCTGCTATGCGCAGTCCAATCTCTATGCTTCTTCTCTTCCATTCGGTATTTAGTAAATGAAGCGCAAACCATCAGGGACACAACTGATAGTTGATTGATTTCCACTTTCACCACTAGTACTGCGCTGTCACTACAGGTCTAACCTTCCTATCACCACACCGCAGTTGGTAAACTATTCTCTCCTAGCAGTTGAATATGCGTTGTCGTTGTTGTTTCTGTAATATATATGCATATTTACAAATTGGGAAAGCATATTAATTCGCTCCGATAGGGAAATTGTTATTATGCCTATATTCTGCGGATTTCTAAGGGGATCTGATAAAACTCAAAGAATTGAGATAAATCTGGCTACGTCTCGTACTTTTATCATTGAAGGTGTACGAACAAAAACAATGGTGACTTTTAAAAAAAAATCGCAAAAACTGTTTGTAATTATTTAATTATTTTTTAGATAAAACTATGAAAATATCAAGGGAAAGGAGAGTTTATTCAGTCTTTATATGTTACAAACTCAGAAAAACAATGAAAATATTAATATTTTTAACACGTTCTTTGCCACGACTGACGCCTCAGATTCGGACCTTCTGTCTAATTAGATGATCATTTCTCTGCTATCTCTTAGCTAATTAGATAATAGGTGTCTCTCATATGATTAGATAATAGGTGTGAATCGGAGGCGTTTCACAGCGGCAGCCAACGTCTTCAAATAGGAGGAAAATATCTATATTTTGTTAGCTGTCTTTTTAACTGAAACGACATATTAAGGAACTGAACTATTCATACAATTCATAAACTGCTTCAAAATATTTTGTCAGAGATGGAATTTAGGAGAACTTTATTAAATTCCTGATTTATAGTTAAAATTTTCGTACAAACTAATCTATATTAAATATATCCAGAAAACGCGGTAACGCTCACGTGGTTTGGTTTGTCTACGAGCCAAAGAGATTCAGACGGTCTGCTTACGTCTACAAATTAGGATATCCAGGGGATAAATGGACAATATTGTTATTTGACTGTTTATTTTATATATTTTTTTAGCCGAGTTTAGCAGATTTCTTTCTTTCTTTCTTTATGTTGATTCATCGGATTGAATTATGATACTATGTGTCCTTCGTTTTCTGTCTTTTTATTTACTTCAAGTTTAGTTTTAGTTAAAAGGATTTTTTCTTTTTCGCACTTAATTTTGGAAATTAATATTTATCTATTTTATATTTCATATTTTTCCCTTAACCGTTCTTACACGGAAAGGCTTCTTTTACTTAAAGATTTACATTCATCAATTAAACATTTATTTTATTTTGTACTTCTGTTAATGGGTTTAGCATTATTTTCACTCGGTGCAAATTGATTCAACAGTTCTGTTTTTCATACTTTATTTGTTTCTTAAGCACACTGGCAATATGCGTGCGATCATCTTCAACCAACTTTCGGTAGCAAATCTCTGACAATCGGATCTGAGGCATTGTTAGCAAGCTAAAAGCTCGTCTTAGACAGGCACAAATATTCTAGTTGGTAATAATTTCTTTTTGTATTTTAACACTTTCAAAATGAGCATAGAATTTTCAAGGAAATGCAATTAAAATTTCTGCAGAGTCTGTATATGTTAACTGAAAACGTCTGAATATTTAAGCAGAGAAAAACATGTTTAAATGTACAATGAATTACAATAAACGTTTAATTGACTTGACAGAAAAATTATCCAAATTAGAACTCCGATGGCGAGTGGATTTTGAAAACGTTCGCCAATCGAGTTCTCTTTCTATTTCTTCTAGTCTAATGACTTTCTTTTAATGTGTTTTAATTTACATTAAAGCATGATTTTTGTTGTTTGCTTCTATAATAATCCGTATGGACGATATTGTTGATGTGATTACTGGATGCTGCAGCGTTGGCGCGCAAAAGATGTATTGTTATCGTTATTGTTTACTTCTCCCGTTTCTTCTATATTTTATTCTCTTTTTGTATTAAAATATTTGAATTTTAAGTATTGTTTCGATTCTAGTTTCTATCGCTATTCACATTCAGAACGAAATATGGGTGATGATTAAGAAAATTCTATTTCAACTTTCTGAAAAAAAGTAAGATAGCTTGAATAAATATTGCATTTACATGCAGATGGATTCGAATAAATTTCATATTTTCTGACATATATCTCGTTCTTTCAACATCAGCTATTTATTTTTACCTAAATGTAAATTGTAGCAGACGTCTGCGCTTTTTCAGTCCCATTACTAATATTCTCTAGACAAGTTTTAATTATTCCATACTAGCCGCCTTCGGCAACCAGCTTGTTCGCTTGGAATATAATTTCAATTCAATGGCTTTTGCATAATTTGATATTCATGGTTCCCTTAGCAATTTCGAATTTCAAATTGCGATAGACATTTAATCCATGTTCTTTCAGTAATTTTGCACCTGTTCTGTTCGTTGTCTGCATGAACGTCTTTAATAAAGTCAAGTAGCTGGCTGTATCATGCAACATCAAATTTCACATTGTCGGCATCAACTTTACTCTTATTCTGCATGCAAAATATGCATTTGATTTTAACTTTAAAATGGCGCGGCAATTTTTACTTCCAGCCGTATGTTAACTGGATGAAAATATGCTGATTAAATCACAGCATTAAACATTAAGATATTACTTATATTTCAACAATGATAGAGAGACACGAATATAAATGTTTGTTTAAACAATGAAAACGGTTTGAATTGCGTTGAAACAATGGAAACTATTGCTGTAAATTATGCCGAAAAATATTTTTAAAAAATCATTAATATTAGAGAAAACTTCGTTAGGCAACTTAATCGATATCATTGAAACGGTAATATTTTGAACTTTCAAATGGCTTAAAAATTATTTTGATGCTGTAATAGTTTCGGAAGTAATTAAGGAAAAACGCCAAAGTTTCGCTCAATTATTTATAAATTAAAATTTCAAAAAATGGCACCGGGGTGCACATTACCTCCTTCCAAAATATGTTTGTGCCAAATTTAGGGGCTCTAAGATCAGTGGTCTGCCCTATAGAGAGCCAACACAGACACAGAAAATCTCCTTTATTATTAGTAAAGACTTGTAATGCTATAGAAATGGATATCAAGATTTTATTAAAACATATTGGTGTCTTAGATATCCTCCTTGGAATAAAAATAAAAATTCAATGATGAACGTCTACATCAAAAGAGTAAATACATCAATCACGTCTTTTTAAATTCTGAATGAGAAAATGTTATTCCAAAGTTTATTATTACTTTCTCCAGTACTTAAACTTTTCGATAATATATTTTTAGAAATTCCATTGGTGAAACACACATTCTCTCAGGAAACATATTTTACCTTTTTTCCTCATCACTGAAAGTCTAGAACAGCAAAGAATCTCTGAATTTTTCATTAAAAGAAATGGAAAGTACAAGTGAAGCAAATATTAGGAACAAATAACAGAAGTTTAATATATATTCCTCCGGTTTATCTTCAACTGAGAGAGAATATTTCACTCACACATGGGAATAATATCGCGAATGTTGGGTACGATAATAACTTTCTTGAATTTTATGCTCAAACATATTGCAGACAGAAAAAGAGATTTAAAAATATTCAGTGTGATTTTTTCTAATCCGAATTCATTACAAGAACTAGAAATTTACATTTCTCTAGAACCGATTTAATTTTTTTATATATGTTCTTCTGAATATGAAACTCCCGGGAAACCTATTATGAAATTCGTTCTCCAGTTTCAAAGAAAAAAAATTATTCCATTACTCTGGGATTCATTGGGTATTCTTTTTTAATTCCTTACTTGGGAAAGAAATCGAAAGGTATTTTGGAATTCTTATCTTTAAAGTACAATTTCCTGAATTAAAAAGCATTATATCAAAATGATTACAGGTAATTTTCAAGATTTTTCTTCAAAAGAAAACTAAATTTAAATGTTTAACTGTGGTATTAAGTTACTATTGCATACGAAAATAAAGAATACAAGAAATCATAAATACTTTAACGCAATTATGTTGAAGTTCAGTTGCAAGATTTCGATCAAGAAATCCTAATCATTTGAGAAAATTTCAATTACAAGGTCAATATTAAAAATTTATTTTCTTCTATTTTGGGAGACACCATCAAAGTTTAAGACTTAGTTTCTAAGCCTACAAATATGTTAACAAAAGTATAAAATTTTAAATGAAAACATAGATAGCATTGAAACGCAGTTATTAGAAATGGTTTTTATTTTTGAAGCAATTCTAATTGTGAAATGATAATCAATCTCTAATTATTAATTTAAAATAGTTGAAAATGCCTGAGTATTAAAACATCGACCGTTTTGGATGTTTCATAATTATTTTTGGTGTGTGATAAGTTCTTATTAAATAATGAATTTTTTCATAATTAATAAAAAAATCAGACGAAATGAATCTCAAATTCATTTGTTAGAGAAAAAGAAGAAAGTGAAAAATAAAATTGGTCTTACAAAATAAATACTCAAACAACAATCGGATAAAGGGTTTAGTTAAAATTAAAAATTCGTCGATAATCGACACATGGGGGCGGATTTTTTTTATGTAAGCAAACGGATTTAATACAGTTAAGTAAATTTACAAGAACTCAAAGTAAATTGATTGTAAGAAATTAGATTTTCCAAAATGGAACAGATTCTGCCATTAAAAAGATAGTGTAGGAATCCACTATCGCAGAAGATTTTGCATTTTTTAAAGTTGTGTCTGACAAGGGAAAGTTTAGTTTTCGTTTAAAATTTTCTTAATTTAACATTTTAATATTAAACCTCTTTAGACGGAACTATTATACAGGGTGTCCACACTTACCCTGATCATTAGCTAAATTCTAAACCGTTAGGGATAGACATATAATTCCAATTGGAAAAATGCTTTAAATGTAGGGAAAAATTATAATATCTGTTTTTTGAGTCACTAAACATATTTCTGAAAAAAATACGAATTATAACTTTTTATGCGGTATCCCGGTCCTATCAGTCATATTTAGTAAAATATTCTTGACATTCTAACATTTTAAACAAAAAAAGTCCCACTCTTTTTACACTAAAACTGAGCGAGTTCTGGAGCTTCGAATTTCATGATTTTTAACCAATCAAAGGCCTCTTCGAGCAAGTTCTGTACATTGATTGGTGGATCGTCTTCAAGACGTTTTATTGAAATGGTGTAAATTGGTCTAAGTCAGCGATATTCAAAGCTTCATAACTCGGTCAGTTTTAGTCGCAGAAGAGTGAGACTGTTTTTGTTTAAAATATTAGAGTGTCAGAAAAATTCTACTAAATATGGCTGATAGGACCGGGAGACCGTATAAAAAGTTAGAATTCGTAACTTTTTCAGGAATATATTTATTCACTAAAAACACATATATTATAATTCTTCCCTTCATTTAAAGGATTTTTTCAATAGGAATTCTATATCTATTCCTAACGGTTTAGAAATTAGCTATTGTTCACGATAAGTGTGGACACCCTGTATATCTCATATTACGCACAGCGATTTCTCAACTCACATGCTCTTTTTTCCCAACAAAACCTTAATATCTATTATTGAATACCTAAATTGTACTTATGTTTGTGCGTATAATTTTGTTACCAAGATATTAAAGAGGGAACCTCCTACTTCTTCCTCCTTCTTTTAATTCTTAGAGCCAATACTAGTTTAGAGGTTAAACTAGGAAAAAAAGTACTAATATTATCCATGTCGACTTTAAATGATCCTCACAATTTCTCAAGAAAATGTACTCATCACGTTAATTCCATTGTGTGTTAAGCAATTACAATAGTATACAATTTAAAATAAGTGAATAAAAATAGGATATGAAAAAAAACTTGTAACTTCCGGCACGGCGATCTGAGAAATCGGAATTGACGCTTTGGCGATAAAGTCCTAATTCCTACTACTCGAAAGTTTAGAAAAATTACTAAAAGGACGAGAAACTATCGCAAACTAAGAGAATTTCAAAGAGGAATGCAAAACATACCCAACCGATCTGAGGGATCTTCTACGACTAATAATATAAAAATTTAATTATTGATTAAAATATAAAAATTTAATTATTTTGACAATTTAAAAAAAGAGTAGTATAATAATAGAATAAGTAGTCAATCTAGTATAAAATAGTACATGAAACATGCCAAAACACAAAGAAAACTTTTGGAAATATCTTTTAGAGTAATATGCCAGTTATATATACCGAAAACAGCAATTAATAACTACAACTTCTGAAAAAGGAAACAATGAATTTGAAAAGTAATAATTTCCAGATTTCAGTTCGTGGAATTCACTCTTTGGTTGATTACTAATATTTTGAAATGGATGAGCACCACATTCATATTGTCTTATGATAATATAGAATTCGTTTCTGACAATTCCATTTTTCCTTTTTCAGGAGGGAGAAGGTTTGTATTTGTTTATTTTGTTTTGCCCTTTCGTAAATCCAGATAGGAACTTCAGAGTGTTATGTATGCAAATAATTGGGAAAGATGGTTGTCCTAGATACACGTTAACAAATGATAATTTCCAGAGATAAATTTCAATTCGAGGATCACCATTCATGGAATTCGCTGTTTGGCGAATTTTTAGATGGTTGTGCACAACCTGGTAATCAATTTCATACCCGAATCAAGTATCCATAAAAATTTTAATTTGACAAAATAAAAAAGTGCTGCCTTTGGATGCGTGTTTTAGCCAAACGTGCCAGCTAAATTGAGGCAAACTTCTGAAACAGGAAGCATAGAATTGGAAATGATGGTTATATTTGATAACGGATGATAATTTGTGGAGACAAACTTCAGTTCGAACATCACCACTCGTGGAATTCCATGCTTTGTGGATTTTTAAAAGCTTGGCATGGTTGTGCACAACCTGGTAATCAATTTCACACCCGAATGAAGTATGCATCAAAATTCGTATTGTCACATAACATGAAATTCACTTTTGCCAATTCCACTTTCCTGTGTTTGATAAGGGAGAGAATTGTATTTAGTTTGTTTTGCTCCTTGATAAATGCAACTGGGAGCTTCGGAGGTGTGTATACAATTCGCACTTCATCAATATGAAATCCTCACAGGAAACTCACAACCAATCTGAAGTTACCAACAACGAACTGTGTCGCCAGAGAGAAAATTGAAACTCTTCCAAAATCACCCCTTTGTACACAGAATATAAATCATCTATGAGGGCAGACTTTCTTCGCTCTGCCCCGGGATAGAAGAAGGGTGAGCTATCCGGGCGTTATTTCTTTGGATACCTGAACAAATATTGTCATCAATATTTTCCCAATTTTTCCTCTTAAATCTAGAAAAGCCACTG
>BGPR01027210.1:0-13703 GCA_013235015.1 Araneus ventricosus
GTGATGCTAAAATGATTCATAAAGATGCATCAACTGCAACTGAAACATCCTCAAAATATGTAGAACAGCAAAAGGAAGCTTGACGTACAGACTCGATGTTTTTCATGAGATGGCCTCACAGAGAAACTAGAAAACATCTATCTGCAGAAATACTATTACAATTTTTTTAAAAAAATCCTAACTAATTTGCCTGCATAAATTCATTGTAATGCTCCTTTACCTTTTTTTTTCTTTGTTGTTGTTAAAACAGAACTTTATTTTTTAAAATTAAAATAGTTTGGGACTTGTTAAGACGAGACATCCAATTTCACTTATATATACTCGTAATATATAAAATAAAACTGAAATTAAATTGGGCTTAATTTAAACACAGAACATCTCATGTTAGCATTTAGACTACGCAAAAATTGCATAACAGCTCACAGAAACATACTGAAACTTATATCCTATATCTAGTAAGAGGAACGTAATAGAACTATCAAGTTTTAAATTGTATAAGTTTTATGTATTTCATTTAAAAAATATATAAACACGTCTGTGCACTTACCAGTAACTGCAGCTGCACTAGAAGAGACCTTCGAGCGAGGCCTGGTACAAAGACATAGCTTTTGAATTATTCTAATATCTCTGAGGTCTTCAAAAGTACTTTCCTCAAATTCTTTTCTGTTGATAGCTATCATCGACACCTCTGTTATCTGTACATTTGATTTTCCAATCTCAAATCCCAATCCTGTTGTTTCCAAATCAAAGAAGACAAGCGAGGCAACTTTTGTTATAGAAGGAATGCTTTCTTTCTTTCTTTTCGGAGTTTTCTTTTTAACAGGAGAATTGTCAGCTTCTGTTTCATATTTTTCTGGATTTGCAATAGAATCTTCTGGTTTGTTTTCTTTATCAGATGGCAGAAATGATTCAGGTTTTATCCCAGCTTCTGAATTATCTACTGAAGATACTTGTAGACTTGAAGTTACAGATGTAGACAAATTAGCTTGCATTTTAGATGCATCTGGATTTGCATGAGAACATACTTTATTTCCATGCCCTTTTGTTTGCAGAAATGACAGAGGTTTTGTCCAAGTAAATTGTTTGGAGTTATTTAGAAAAATTGCATGTGAATTTGAAGCTGTAGGTACCTCAATATCATTGAAATTTGCTGGGGATCTTGCTGATTTAAATACACTTGGACTACCATTAATATTCTGAGGTAAATTTACAGTGGCAGGTATACCAGAATGGGAAGTTTCATGCTTAAGTAGACTAGCTGCGACTTGTGCTTCTTGCAACGTTTTAAAAGGCCCAACAAAAGCCTCTACAGCAGAAGCATGGGATAATAATGTAGTATCCATAATCAAAGAACCAGACAATGAATTACGACGATCAACAAGTAAATCCTCTGAAGGTTTCTTATGTACCATTTCAAGATCAGAAAGGGACCTAGTTTTAGATATTCCTTTGTTTAAAATAGATGAGTGACACGAAGCAGGCAAGAGATACAATACTGAATTATTCATAACGATCGGTGATTCAGAATTAATCATCTTTAAGGATATGTTTTGAAAATAATTAGTTATCTATAAAAATGAGTTTAGTTCTCGTCATTCCAATTATCATAAATCGAGGCAATCTCATTAAAGAAGATCAATAACTGACGTAAAAACCTTAACAGGATGAATTATAGCATTGAATCTCAAGAATTTGTGTCACGTTACTTTTTTATCAGTTAAGTTTATCAAATCTTGGCACAATCAAAATGCTCTTGTTTCAGAAAGATAAGTTTCCTACCTTATAATTTCTTCAACTAAACAATAGTTATCTGACTATTTGAATCGTTATATGTCATCATCAATACCGACCAACGGGAAAGCCATAAACATGTTTAAACTTGAACTTGAATTAGTGTTACGGGATTTGAAGCAACAAAGACTATTATCCCCAACAAACAAACAAACATGTTTAAACGCGCGAAACTAATTTTTTATGTAAACAAAATAAAGCATCTTCTTCACTTCATTAATAATGATCTGGAGACACAATAAAATAAGTAATGACTTTCAGTATGTATTTATAGTAAAATTTTTTTAAAAAGCTTATTAAACTTAATTTTTAAATTTAATTTAAATCTCAAATGCTCAAAAGACCTAAAATTAACTACGCTTGAGCTATGCTGTTAATGAAAGTGATAATGTGAGCTGGAAATGAGCCAAAAAAAAAGGGGTCTATTATGGTACCCCCGGTTGGGTTCCGCACGTTAACAACGGAACACAACCCAACTGTGGGTACCAGAATAGACCCCTTAGTATAAACTGCTTCTGGGACTTGAATTGTTTGATTTTCCTACTTTCCAAGTTAAAAAATTTCAGGTTCCAAATACTTTTTATAGTAAAGATCCTGTATGAACGCAACTACCGCAGTGAATATCGTTCACTTCGAGAATGCGGATTCAAGGATCGCAATCAGACTTCGGATCCGAATCCGCAACTTCTGCAATCGAATCGGAAATTCAAATGTAATTTACATGAATAACATTTTTTAAAATATTTATATCCTTCTTTTAATTATATTATTACTTATTTGGTGTTATACTGATAATAATTTGCATTAATTAAGTCACATGACTTTTAATTAATAATATTCATTTTAATTAGATTATAAATAATTATGTTAGAATTAATGTTTAATACTTATTTGTAATATAAATTACTATCAAAATTTTAATTAAATAAATGATTTATCTCAAAAATGAGTTCACGAATCAATTATGGGTTGTTATTCGCAAATGTCAATTTCTGTTGAAAATTTATTTATTTATTAGCTGATAACCTGGCGTTCCTCGGGATCCATATTTTTACTTTTTGACATACGAAGTATACAAAGAGAAAGTACTGTAATCGTCAAAAAATTCGAACTCGAGATTTTGACGAATCTCCACGTTTTAGACCTCCCCTAGTCCGAAAAACACAATTTTTGGAATCATGTCTGTCTGTGTGTCTGTGAACGCGATAACTCGAAAATTATTAGAGCTACGAGGACAAAATTTGGTATGTGATCTTTACAATAATTTGTAGGTTTCTATCAAATTTTGGACAAAATCCGTCAACGGGAAGTCTGTCTGTCTGTCTGTCCGCGTTCATGTGAACACAATAACTCAAAAACTTGAATAGCTATAGATAAAATTTGGTACACAGTTTTATCATCATGTATGTAGGTCCGTATAAAATTTTGGGCCATATCTGTCAAAGGGTTGACTGTCTGTCGGTCTGTATAATCGCATACTTTTGATCGCAATAACTTCTTAACAAAATTACTTAGGTAAATAAAATTTTGCATGTGGCCTTCTAACCTTAATTGTAGATTTGTGTCCAATTTTTGTGTCAATCGGTTCGAAAAAAGGCGTTCAATTGGCATTTTCGATGTCTTCAATACAGTAAGACGCAGAAAAAAGGCTCGACTGATCTTGGCTCACTGCTTATGATGAGTTTCCACGTTTTAGACCTCCCTGAGTCCGAAACACAGAATTTTGGAAATATGTCTTTCTGTCTGTGGACACAATAACTCGAAAATGGTGGGAGGTAGAGGGATGAAATTTGGTATATGGTCTTTACACACGATTGATAGATTTCTGTCAAATGTTGGACGCAATCCGTGCACGGGAAGTCTCTCTGGCTATCTCTCCGTGTTCATGTTAACACGATAACTCAAAAACTTAAATAGCTAGATGGATAAAAATTTAGTACATAGTTTTATCATCAGGAATGTAGGTCCTTGTCAAATTTTGGACCAAATTCGTCGAAAAGTTGACTCACTGTCGGTCTGTATAATCGCATGCTTGTGAACACGATAACTCCTAAACGCAACGACTTAGATAAATTAAATTTGGTATGTGATCTTCTAACCTTAATTGTAGATCTGTGTGGTTTCAATCGCTTGAAAAAATGCTTCAAATTGCATATTCGGTTTCTTCACCATTCTGAGACGAAAAAAAAAGGTTTTCCCAATCTGTATTAGGGAATGGCGCTTGTTACTGCCGCTTGGCATATTCCCCACCACCACCACCCACCGTGTTAGAATGTATACGAGAAAGTTTAGAGGAGACCACTCCCGCTGGTTTCCTATGAATATTGTCGTTAATTTTCTCCAACAAGTGGAAATATCCTTTCAAATCCAGTCTTTTTATTGCCTTACTAGCAGATTACCCAGCGTTGCCCGGTCATTTTCTTATCAAAACCTTGTAATGGAGAGGAAAAGGAAAATCTTTTTAAAAACTGCCAGCACTTCGTTATATATGTGGTTTATAAACCACACCCGTTATCAAGGGGTTAACTATAATAAAGAAGGGGCCAACTAATTACATAGTAAATGTCAAATAGAAGCTTTAGTCAAAGTGCGTGATCAGGAGCCAACGTGTGAAAATATAATGCATATAGCAAGAATATGAGGTTTACATTATAAAACAATATAAACATACTTGTATCTGAAAGTATTTGTTTTCCTGGTAGAAAATCGAAAATGTGTTGTGATGTAATTATCTGCAAATACATAACAACCAATAGGTTTTCTTAGAAAAACGATTTTACATAAAATCCCCCCAAACTCGGCACAATATGCGATTTATGTTTCCGTAAGAACATTGAACTTATTTTCATCTTATTACACCCACCCCCAAAATTTTATTTAAAAATGTTGAATATCATATAACTTAAAAATCTGAGAAATTATGAAATTTTTCATTAAGAAATGTATCGTAAAAATATACTGATGCCCAGAAATAAGTGAAAAAGGTTTCGCAAATGCATAATGCTTACAGATATCTATACTTATAAAAAACAATGTCTGTGTGGGTACGTGTGTGTGCGCGAGATGTCCAGACGAATCTATCGCACTGACAGCCATACAATTTGGCACACAGATAGTTGTAAAGGTGATGCGCCTCGAAACAGGAATTTTAAAATTCAATATAGAAAATTTTTTATTTAATGTTTTGTGTTGTTTTGGGTCATTTTTTTTCGGCACGTTTACGGCTGTAGTATCTTTTCTAATGATCGTTGAAAAACAATCAATACTCCATCGGATAGAACAAACAATTTTCGTTCTAATGAAGTTTGTTTTGAGCTTCACACATAATTTACTGAATTTTGAGAAATTTTTAAAAAATAGTCAGTTTTGCCATTGAAATTTTATTTTTAAATTTGCTGCATCCAAAGTTCTAATGACACTATTATTTTCAATTTTTTCAGCTTATAACTGCAACGGTTCTGTCGGATTTAAAACAAGAATGGTTAAAATATCTTTTCCCGTTGTTTCTAATTAATTTTTTCCTGGTCAGTTGAAAGATATTTTTCCTCAAGCGAGCTTCCTCCCGCGACACTTCTCCGGAACGTTGCTGGCAATTTTGATTGGTTGACGGTGCAGAGCGCAGGACACGTCATAACCTTCAAGTGAATGATTTCGATTATTATAAAATTAAATATAACTTGAAGTAACTTGAACATATTGTGGCTTCAAAGTTTATGGTACTATGTACTGTTTTCTACAGTTCAAATGTCATTATCGCGAAGAAAAATAAGCGGAAAAATCAATAATTTGTATCTTTTGTTTTGATTTTCTTTTCAAAACTTTTTCGTGTCATTGTGGGCGATTTTTTTTCTCATTTTGTTGAAGTCCTGATTCCATTGGCAACGCCGTGCGCGTACTGCTAGTATTTTAATATAAAATTCAATATCTAAACAATGACAACAATTTTTCACCATGAACAATATTTTGACTTTATTATTTTTTCTTTACATTTTGATAACTAAAAACTCTAAATAATATTTCATTAACCTGAAACGGTTGATTACTATTACCATTTTGTTTGTATTGCATGTTTTATAATTGATTGTCTATTTATATTATCTATGTTTTAAAAGTTTGTTTTCTCAGGAATGGCAACGTTGTTTTAGTAGAGTAGAAAAATGTTCTTTAGAATTTGAGTTAAGTCTTTAACTTTGTATCTTTCATATAATAAAAACGGCATTTACAGTCGGTAAATTAGAGATTCCTTATTTAGAATATGAATGAAGAGTTTATTATAGCTTTAGAGTAATAATTTAGAGAGAATTTCAAACATCTGGCGTCCGCGACCAGGATTCTTACCTATAAGTAGAGATCTTTCATTTGTTTATAATGAATGTTCTAAAGTCCAAACGATCTCAGTTCAGGAGATTGTTTACAAAAGCTTTAAATGATTTTGAGAAGAGTGAGCTTGATTTATCGATAGATGAAAGAATTTTGAAACTAAGATTAATTGAAGAGAAAGCTAAACCTATGTTAGAGATGGAAGAGACTTATAGAGAGGAACTTATTAAAACTATATATATAAAAGTAGTGAAATTATAATAAATAATGAGTTTGATTAATCAGAATGCTATATTGACAAGTGGAGAATAGCAGAATCCTAGTTAACTTCTCTTTTAGCTGAAAAAGATAGCAGTTCTGTTGTTAATGAAAGTTTTACTCAAAATGCTGTTCTTCTATATCCTAAGCTTAAACTCCCAACTTTTGATGGGAATATCAAGAACTGGTTAGGATATTGGTGCCAGTTTAAAAATATCGATACCGATCCTAATTTGGATGATCATGATAATTTTGCGTATTTATTGCAATCAATGGAAACCAGCGGGAGTGAGCTCCCGAAACTTTCTCGCATACGACCAGTAATGTGGGATGGGTAAACACCCAGTTGATATATTTTTGGGGTATTTACCCAAGGCCTGGTTATTTTGAAAAAAAAATTATGAATGGTGATTTACAATGAAACATATAAAATTTATGAATTCCAAAAAACTTAATATTTTGCAAAAAAATTGCGTATGTTCGCAATTTTTACGCGCGCTGAGTTACCACAACTTTATTTAATGTTTTTGAGTACGAAATCTTACTATAGATATTGCACAACATTTCACTACTACACCTCTGGTTAATCACAGGAGTCCATCTGGAGAATATCAAAAAGAAGTTTCGTTTTGGGGATTGCCATAATTTCCGAAGCGCGTGTTTGCGGCTCGCTACAATTTTCTTCGTAGACCGTCAAGATCAAAAGCCAACCATACTAACTTAAGTAAAATAAGCGAAACGCTCGCCAACACAAGTCGCAATGCGCATTTTGAACCAAATATGCAATTTGAACAACTTTTTTTAACGGATTGAAACGAAATTTGGGCACAGATCTATAATTAATGTTAGCATCGTCGATATCAAGTTTTATTTATCTAAGCCAAAGGGCTTATGAGATACAAGTATGCGATTATACAGACCGACAGACAGTCAACACTTTGACGGATTTGGCCCAAAATTTTATACGGACCTACATTCATGACGATAAAACTGAGTACCAAATTTTATCCATCTAGCTGTTCAAGTTTTTGAGTTATAGTGTTCACATGACTTCGGACATACAGACAGACAGACTTCCCGTTGACGGTTTTTGTCCAAAATTTGATAGAAACCTACAAATTATGTTTAAAGACCACATACCAAATTTCAACCCCGTAGCGCTAATAGTTTTCGAGTTATCGTGTTCACAGACAGACAGGCACACCAAAAGTGTGTTTTTCGGACCCAGGGAGGTCTAAAACGTGGAGATTCGTCAAAATCTCGAGTTCGAATTTTTTGACGATTACAATACTTTTTCTTTGTATACTTCGTATACGAGAAAGTAAAAAGATCATCTGCTGAAGAGTTAATTAAAAGCTTTCCGCCCGGTGGTGAAAGTTATAGCAAAGCTTTACAACAACTACAATCACGTTTTGATCAAGAAAACCTTCTGATAGAGGTCTATGTTAGAGATCTTCTTTCGAAAGTGTTATTAAAGAATTCTCAGCAGAATTTTTCTTTAAGAAAACTCTATGACAACTTAGAGCGTTAGAAGTTTTAGGTGTTGCTGGAGATAAATATGCGGCGATGCTGTATCCTTTAGTCGAATCTTCATTGCCGGATGATACACTAAGAGCATGGCAGAGATTCTGAGCTATTAATCGTGGTCATAGAGAGGCCGAAAGTAGTGAGCCAAATGATAAAAAAGAATCAACACATCGCATGGATTTAGATGGTTTACTTTCATTTTTGCTCGATGAAATTGAAGGCGAAGAGAGAGTATCTATAGCGACTAAGTGTTTCACAAAATATCAATCTCCTAAGCTCTGGAATACTAAACATGTTGGTTTCAAAAACCGTGGTGAATTTACACAAACCCCTTCTGTTTCTACTCTAATGGCAACATCGAGCAAAATCCAAATGCATGTATTTTTTGTTCTGGAATTCACGAATCTGGTGATTGCTACAAAGCTAGAAAGATGTCATCCGAGGAATGGCAAAAAGCTGTTCAGAACAGTCTCAGTTGCTTTTTATGCTTAGAGAAAAGACATGTAATAGCTAAATGCAGGAAAAAACTTAGTGTGTGATTTGTGGCAAGAAACACCACATACTTTTGTGCATGAATGGATAAATGTGGAGTTAAGTACGTACCTGTTTATCGCCAATTCTTCTTAGCTCAATTTCATTTGCCGTCGCCAAATGCTGTTCTGGATGTGCAGTGCGCTTTTTATTCCTCTCTTGAGCATGGTTAACATGAAAACGAGGGATTGAGCACGCAATGCCTGCGGCATTTCAAGAGTTTACTGGGCAAATTTTTTTAACTTAAAAAAAACAGTTGCTTTGCTTGCAGTATAGCGGGCTACTAGTAGCTTCACTCATTCATTGTATTTTAAAAATCAATTTAAAAAAAATACTGAAATCAAGAATTACCGCACGCAATGCCTGCGGCATTGCAAGTGTTTACCGGCAATTTTTTTGACGCCATAACAAATTCTGTCGTGAAGTTCGAAGCAAAAACTTTTGAAATGATGAAATCAGTCAAAAATCAATTTTTAGAATTCCAAACGAAGTTTTAATCAAATTCGAAGAAATTGGCCAATCATATCTTTCAAATGAACCGATCAAATCAATCAAAACAAAACTGAATATCGCGCCATGCGCAGAAAACTGTTGAAAAGATCAATTTCAGCGCAGGCGCACATGTAACTTGTTTAAAACATCATTGCGCAACCAAATCAAATATTCTCTCATCTCCGATCTTGGCGGCAAAGAGTTGGCGAAACGAAGTAAGATCATATCGTTAACTCCACATTAACCCATAAAGTTTCAAGCTGGATCAAAATCTCCAGTTAGTGTTAATATCAGAAAAGATGACAGTAAAGAGACGGTACCTTAGCTAGATGAAACGCTCGCCAATTTGGCGAGAACCTCTAATTTGCTACTGCAAACTTTAATGGTTACTTTGAGAGGGCAAGATGAAAAAACGTCAAACGCGCGCTGTTATCGATGCAGCTTCACAGAGATCTTATATTTTGAAAAGTACAGCTGATGAAATGCAATTTGAGAGTTCAGGTAAAGAAAAATTGAGCCATTCATTATTCGGTGGGACATGCACTGATATTATAAATCATGATGTTTTCACGGTGTTTTTGTCTAAAACCGATGGAACATTTCATTGTAATTTTAAAGTTCTTGGCCAAGATGTAATTTGCGGAAGTATACCACCAGTCACTAAAGGCGAGTGGCTACAGGAGATTAGAGAAAACAATATTTCTTTCTCTGATAAAAAATTATGGGCCAATAGAAATACTGATCGGAGGTTCTAAACTGCTTGCTTCAGGTCCTGATGCGATAGAAACTAAACTTGGATGGACTGTTTTTGGAAAAAACGATATGCGCGAGATCTCAGACAATTCAACACTGCTTGTCACATCCATGTTGAATAAAGAAACATTGATTTCCGATCAATGGTCTCTAGATGCACTTGGAATTCCCGATTCCTCAGAGAAGAAAAATAGACTGGAACTTCAAGAAGAGGCAAGAGATCATTTCTTGTCTACTGTAAAAGTTAACGAAGAGGGACGCTTTCAAGTCAGTTTGCCATGGCTTCATAACCGTGTACCGTTGAAAGATAACTATGACTTAGCTGTTAAAAGATTAGATTCTACAGTAAAACGACTGAAAGCCGAAAAACTTCTTGATGCTTATGGAGAAGTTTTTAATGAATGGGAACGAGAAGGCATCATAGAAGAAGTACCAAAAAGTGAAATTGATTTGCCATGCCAAGTGAATTGATTGCCATCATCTACCTCATCGTCATATAGTAAAAGAAAACAGTACAAGACGAATTAAGCCAGTTTTTGATGCATCTGCCAAACAGAAAGGATCACCTAGTCTCAATAACTGTCTAGAAAAAGGACTGAACCTTATTGAACTGCTTCTTTCAATCCTTCACAGATTCCGAATGAATCGAATAGGAGTTTCTGCAGATATCCGAAAAGCCTTTCTACAAATCAGTCTCTACCATAAAGATAAGGACTATTTGAGATTCTTATGGTATGGAACTGATGGAGAGTGCAGGGTGGTATTTGGTGTCACGTGTAGTCCTTTCTTGCTTGTTTCCGTGATTCAAAACCTTCTAGAATCGACTTTGAATGGATGAAGGAACTAAATGGAAATCCAAAGTATAAAGTAGATATTATTGAGGAATTAAAGAAGAGCTTTTATGTAGATAATTGTTTAGCAAGTGTAAAAATGAGTTAGAATTGCAACAGTTCATACAAGTTGCTTCAGATACCTTAACTGCAAGAAAACTAGAATTATACGTGGTTGGGAATATAGTGACCCAACAGATAATTCCTCAAGTACAACAAATGTGCTAGGGATGGTCTGGGAACGATGTATCTTTGCTTAAATGTTACTAATATCACATACGGTCTGCCAGGAATATTGTTCAAAAGAGAGATTTTAGCTACTACACACAAAATATTTGATTCTTTAGGAATAGCGTGCCCAGTAACTCTTATTCCCAAACTTTTACTTCGGCGCCTATGGAAGTTGAAGTTATCTTGGGATCAAGAAGTCGACTTAAATTCCAAGTCAGAATTTTGTAAATGGTTGAATGATTTGAAATATTTGGAAAGATTGAAAATACCAAGATGGTTAAATTGTGATCTTGAGACTGAAAATGTCTCACTACACTTCTTCTGCGATGCGAGTAAGTTTGCATATTCAGCTGTGGCCTTTATTAGCGTGCAAACAAGAGATTCTGTTCAAGTTCATTTGTTGCAAGCTAAATCGAGAGTTGCACCCAGCGGAAGGAAAGAAACTACGGAAGGATTGAAACTTCTTGGAGCTACAATATGTGCACGTTTAGCATCCAGCATTATAAAAGAATTTAAAGCTAATAATATTTATTTTTGGATTGGATTGGACCGATTCGTCTACTGTACTGGCTTGGATACAGAGTAATGAAATATGGGACGTATTTGCTCACAACAGAATTAAGGAAATAAAGCAGTTGACTTCTATTGAAACTTGGAGGCACGTATCAGGAGCTATGAATCCTGCTGATTTGCCCAGTAGAGGATGCTCTGTTTCTTATATAATTGCATCAAGATGGTGGGAGGGCCCTGAATGGCTATATGTATATTTGTAACCAGAAGAATGGCCAAAAGAAGATTTTAGTGCTGATGAAAAAGAAATAGCTCTTGAGAAAAAGAAAAAGATTGTTTCGTCCTTAATAAATCTTAATGCTAGTGATTTAGTTCTTACTCGTTTCTCAAGTTATCGCAAGACAACCAGGCTTGTAGCTTGGATATGTCGATTTGTTTATAACTGTAAACATCAAAATAAGAAAAAGGATGAACTTACTCTATCTGAGGTAAATGAAGCAGAAAACCTCTTTATTCGTTTAATACAATGTGAATCATTTCATGGAATAGAAGATAAACGGATCATAAATCTTAATCCATTCATTCATCATGGGATCATCAGAACTAAAACGGCTATATTTCAAAGAGATGATACATCTGAGTTCAGAACTCCTGCTATTTTGCCAAGTGATAATCCTCTTGTAAGAAGTTTGGTAATAGAAGAACATAAGTTGAAAGGACATATTGGAGTTTCTCATGTCCTAAATTCTTCAAAAGAAAAATTTTGGATATTAGCGGGACGAAGAGTTGTTTCATCCGTTTTAAAAACTTGTATAACTTGTAAACGTTATTCAAGTAAAAATTTTAACCTACCAGACCACCGATGCCTGGAGATCGAGTACAAGATGCCTCAGTTTTTCAGATAACCGGCATAAATTATGCTGGACCTATACTTCTACGAGAATATCAGAAGGCATGGATTTGCCTATTTACTTGTGCAATGTACCGCTGTGTTCATTTGGAACTGGTTACACCCTTAACGACAGATACATTTCTACAAGCATTCCATCGTTTTGATGCCATACGTGGGAAGCCATCCATAATTTATACGGATAATGGTACAAATTTTGTTGGGGCATGTAATGCACTTGCTTCAATTGCTTTTAATGAAGTTTCAAGGCAGGGGACTGATGAGCGCATTTTTTGGAAGTTCATTCCCCCCGAAGCCCCGGGATGGCTGGTGGGAACGTCTAATAGGGATGATAAAGAGAGTATTAAGAAAAATCCTTGGACGATCCTGTCTCAATTATTAAGAGATGTGCACAGTTTTGTGTAATTGTGAGGTTATATTGAATGACAGACCTTTAACAGTTGTATCTGCGGATTCAAGTCTTACTGCCATAACACCTGCAAACTTTTTACGAGAAATACAAAATAATTCAGTGTCAGTTGTGCAACATAACTTCAATTCGAACTTCTATAAATGTAGATTGCGTTATATTCAAAATGTTCGCCAAGCTTTCAGGAAGAAATTTCGCCAAGAATATCTAGGAACTTTGAAAACATCAAGGAAAAGTTTTTAGAAGTTGTAAATTAAAAGAAGTAGACATTGTTTTAATTGGAAGCGATGACAAAAAAGATTAAATTGGCCTCTTGGTAAAATCATGCAATTATTTCCAGGAACTGACGGTGAAAGTCGACGTGCCAGAGTTAAAGTGTAGAATGGAGATGTCATAAGAGCAGTCCTAAATCTTTATCCTTTGGAGCTATCATCTACAGAAGAACTTCCGTCGAAATTCACTCAGAATTTCCGATGCGAAAATATTTCCCCAGAACAAACTCCATTTGATGATGCACCTGCAAAATCAGATAGGCCGATCCCAGCAGACATCAAGTTGCCCACAATAACCAAATCACGAAGAGCAGTTAGAATCCCTCGCCGACTGGACCTGTGAGAACAGTGTTTGTTTTTTATAATTTTCCAATGTTCTATTCCGAATTTCACATTGCAAGGTGGGAGGATGAACAATATTTTGACTTTAATATTCTTTCTTTGCATTTTGATAACTAAAAACTCTAAATAATATTTCATTAACCTGAAACGGTTGATTACTGTTACCATTTCCTTTATAATGCATGTTTTGTAATTGATTGTCTATTTATATTATCTATGTTTTAAAAGTTTGTTTTTTCAGGAATGGCAACGTTGCTTTAGTAGAGTAGAAAAATGTTCTTTAGAATTTGAGTTAAGCCTTTAACTTTGTATCTTTCATATAATAAAAACGGCATTTACATTCGGTAAATTAGAGATTCCTTATTTAGAGTATGAATGAAGAGCTTATTTTAGTTTTAGAGTAATAATTTAGAGAGAATTTCCAACACGTACCTAATTTTTACTTTCTCGTATACGAAGTATACAAAGAGAAAGTATTGTAATCGTCAAAAAATTCGAACTCGAGATTTTGACGAATCTCCACGTTT
>BGPR01027211.1:0-20920 GCA_013235015.1 Araneus ventricosus
CTGATGTACTTCGTTCAGTTGTGTGCTAGACTTCCACCTCAGGTGCTGCCTAGATGCTTCAAGTCGTTTGATACCATCAAAAAAGGGGCCACATTTCCCCTTTATCACGAGTCCTTGAATCATGATCTTGCCAGGCCATATGGAATCAGAGAACTTCCTGGAGGACTTTAAATGTGTTTGCATTTACATAGCAGAAAACAAAAAAACAACCGCAACTGCGGGAGGTTCTGATTCACTTTGGTATAACTTTCCTCATTAAGTTCATGAGTCAAAGAATCACATTGAAGGAGAAATGTATATCATTTATGGTCAAACGACTTTAAACCAACCCATTGCTTAACTGGTGAGTCTGCCTTAACTTCAATTTATGAGGCGGATTGCCTTTCTGGGGGAATCAAGATTATCAGCATTTTTATAATGTTTGCATTTACTTTTACATCGAGTTTTCCCTTACAGCAAGAATGTATTTGGAAACATGATAGAATATCTGAACACATACCTCAAACAAGACAAATTAGCTTTGTGACAAATGTAGCATTAAATAAATTAAGCCTTTAACACATGTTCATTTTTTAGACTAGAAAAGCTCTACTTTTTGAAAGGCTTTGTAATATAACAGACACTCTTTATAAATCATGTACAGAACTCTATTTGTCCAGATGAAGAACAGGACTCAGGCCGATTCAGACCAGAATGAATGATTGGACAAACTCAATTAAGTAAAAAAAAAAAAAAGAACGTCAGACATGAAAGAAGCAACTCTAATTTAATAAAAGTTAATAAGTTTAACGAATAGAAAAAAACTCAAATGTTGTAAAATGTTAAGAACCACAAATTAAATCATGTAACGTGAAAATTATTTATGCATGATTACGCATTAAAATTATGAAATGAACAATACAGTATGTATGCTCCGTACTTTAGTTGGCTAAAAACCTTCGGTTGGGAAAGAACGCGTCAAGGCCTTCATCATCTCTTACTATTATTTTCCAATTTTGACACTTTTCTACCTTTTCCTTTTCTTCTCCCCAAACAGATTCGGATAATTGTTATTCATACAGTTAGGCTTCAGGTAATCGGAGTTACACTGTGCTTGAGCTTTATCACATGCTTTTGGGTAACATTTCGAATAAGATTTTACTATGAATTTCCCTTGCATGTTGCAGCTAGCCGACGCTTTACTTCAAAGAGCCAGCAGCCTGCGCAGCTTTCATCCTAGTGTCACAGTTGGAAGAGAAGAAAGGTTAATCCAAGGATTAATAGACCTAGCACGAGCTATCCGCCCTGTTTCCGGAGACACTCAGGAACAACAGAGTCCCCAGAAAAGTATGAAATTTTTTCTTTTATTTTTCCTACTGTGTAAACATTCCGTTGTGAAACGTTGAAGTATTCATCGTTTTTAAATGAATATTAGTTTTATTTTATGAATGTCGTTTTATTAAATGAATATTCACGGCCTTATTCACCATACATGATTAAACCATGATCAGCGGTTAAACGAGAATTTATGCAAACAGGCGAATGCTGACGGAAATGATCGGCTGGATGTATACCTAAAAACTGGCTAGTTGGCGAGGAAAAAAATAATAAAATAAATTTTAAAAATCGCCAACAACCGAGAAATTGAAATACCGTGCCAAAATACATTTGGCGACTAATTTCGGTCAGCTTTCGCATTATCGTGGCAGACACATTGTTTAACCGCTGATCATGGTTTAACCATGGATGGTGAATAAAGTCGTCAGTGTATCAAATTTGTAAAACTTCCGTCTTGTGGTAAATGCCATAAAGAGTATTTTGGAAAAGTATGATGTATGAATGATTTGTCTAATACTACAAGTATAGAAGTTTTGGGGTACTTCCTATGCTTCCAAAACGCTTTATATCAAGATTTACTACCCGACTTCGGTATCAGCTGTTCGCCAGTAATCAGGGTCATCTTATCCAATGGGCTAATCAGGCTGTAGCTCAAATGCGCCTAAAAATTTACAATACTGATTTTATTTTAATTTTGAACCAAAATATTATATAAATAAAATTTTTAATATGTTAAAAGTAAAGATATGATTGTGGGTTGTAAGTAGACAGTCGTCGATTTTGTAATATTGCATAAAGATGTATATGTCGAAGGCGAATTGAGATAATCAGGCTTATTGCAAACAGCCAGGTCATTTTGCAATCCGCCTGGCAAATTGGAGCCAGGCTTATTGACCAGGCTCTTTGCAATAAGCCTGATTATCTCAATTCGCCTACGACATACATATCATTTCAAAAAAATATTCATACAGAGACAATCAGTGCGAAAAATCCTAAATTATGCTTGTAATAGAAGTAACCTAGAATACAGAAGCTTACTTGTAAAATCCTGTTTTTAAAAAACTCTGATTTGCAAAATTTTAACTCGTTAATCCGAGAACAGGTTAACTTTTTATTTTATTTTATTTATTCTTTTTCTCATCAATTATTGTATTGGGTAGATATTTTCGATAGGCCACTGGCTCTCAAGTTCTTAGTTACGTTTCTAATGGAGCACCAAATTACTCTAGCCCAGGGCTTTCGAATTTGTTAAGAGGGCCCTGCCAGTAATATTAACAGCCTGTGGCCATGCTTGCCACTTGGTGAAATAAATTGGCGGTTGTAGAGGTTAAGAGACTCTGCCAAAATTTTATTTTGCGATATATATCGAAAATGGAGGGTGGTGGGTGACAGACGATCATTGATGATATATCTGGGGGTCATGAGCTTTCATATGAAATAAAAATTGTCGAAATTGGTCCAGTAGGTGGAGCTGGGGGACTGCCCGAGGTTTTTACCCCATAGAACATGCATATGGAAAAGTATTTTTCGATTTCTCTCGAAAATAGAGGGTGATGGGGGGAGATAGGCGACCATTGATCTAGAGGTCATAAGATTTCATAAGAAGTAAAAAAATGTCGAAATCGGTCCAATGGTTGGTTCTGGGGGACGATCGCATGGTTTTGCCAATTTATTTTAAAATATATACATTTTTTCCGTGATGTTACATTTTAGCTAAATTTATTTCGCTAGATCTATATAGAAATCAAATCCCATAGTACAAGCGAATCTGTAATGAAAAATGAAATATATGTGGATATCTATCTGCCTGTTAGTATTCTAAAGCACATATCGTCGGGTTATAGATGCTATTAAAGCAAAGCTTCCAATTTTTCACCCTCTTTCTACATCTTATATTAAATGAGTATCTCTTTCTCACTTAAAGATTTCCGTTTGGGGCCATTTTCACTGTAAGTTAGTTTAATTTAGTTTAGTTATATTAACGTCCCGTTTTAAAGCAACACGAGGGCTATTTTGGGACGTTCCTCGTAATTTTGTACCTCGGTCAGATGACGAGGAAGACACCTGAGCTGGCACCCCCTCTTCAAACTTCCGCACAACACCAACGGGAGGACGTTTGGCCCCTTACTTCACTGTAAGAAATCTAAAGATAAACTAAATTAAAAGAAAAATATCTCGTTCCAAGTTAGAAAAGGGATTCATAGAACAGAAGTTTAGAATGACGTATCACTTACCCGTAAACTTTAATGGCTTTTTCATAAACAATCTTACGTTCTTCCGTGAATTTTTATAGCAGCAAGAATCAGTGGCGCAGTTTTTTACTTTAATTTGTATTCCTTCTTATGAACGAAATCTATGGACAATTTTAGACTGCAATACTTACACATAATATTTTTATGCAAAATTTTTGTTTGACATACAGAAATTTCAAAAACTATGATATACAGAAACTGTTTTTTCCATGAAAATCCAAGGTGTCTGAAAAAAGTTCGTTCCATATATGGAGATTTTCGATGCATGGAAGTTTGATATGTGGGGGTCGACTGCGAGCTTTATTAAAACATCCTCACCAACGCAAATTCTAGATATTTTCTTTCATGCGACAGTGTTATTTGTGTGAACATAAAACATATTTTTGCAATTGACTGTATATAAAACCCATTTAATTGCTTCCTGACTTCATAGAGTATCCCTATTTCTTGCAAATAATAACATATACACGTCAAAACTTTTGAAACAGTATGCCAAAGAAGTGACCAGAACGAAAATTACAGAGTAAGAATAAAAGGAAACTTAGCAGAAAATTAATCCATTTTTTTTAAAAAAAGACAATGTTGCTGTTTGAAAAATAGACCCAGGAAATAATTTTTCAGCAAAAAATATTTTTTTCGAACAATTACGTTTTAATTTTTCATCTACGGCAAGTTGTTTTTCAGTTTTCTTTCGCCAACTTATTATTTCCTTTTTGAATGAGGGGCAGCAGGGAACATCAATTCCTCTTTCTCTGACAGCAAAATTAGAAGTTCCGTTTTAAAGATTAAAAGTGGTGAGAATGGTTCAGGGAAGAAACAGCTGCATAACTGCGCAATCTCCAACTAAGTTCTCAAAAGACATTTCTCACTTATTTCTCACATACTTCATTTCCAGTGAATTTCCGTTCTCGTTATGAAGGGAGATTACATAGGCCGTAATGATTAATATACAATTACATTCAAAATCCTTTTCTTACATTAGAGTTTTGTGTTTTCAGTAAAATTCCAATCGGAATTACAATTATTTCAGCTTATGTGGTATTTGAAAACCGGACATATTTTTTTTTGTCAAGGCAAAGAATACACTTTTCCAAATTTTTTTTTCTTCATATTCCAAAATGACAGAATTTGTTACTTTAACTTTCAAACATTTCAGGAAACTCATAATGAATATCTTATTAATCAACTTTTATTTGACATTTTTAATGATATTTGTACTATCATCCTGTCTGTATTTGTTAATTTTTTATTTTTTTATGCCCTATAAACTCTAACGTATTCATTTCAAAAGATGTATAATGTTTGGAAACCTTTTATGCCCGTTTAATTATCATTATGTTGCAAGTAAACCCTGTAAATCTTAGAGTGATGGTATTCAATTTTCTGATGCTTAATAAAACAATTTTTATTATATATTTTCCTGTTTTTTTCTGCCATCCGGCTTGCAGAAGCGAATTTTTAGGTAGATTCCTTATAGAAATACAATTGCAATGGTTCTCACCAAACGATTTCGGGAAAATTTCTACACAATTTCTCCGGTCATTATAGAACCCCAAACCATTCCCAGTGGTGTTTTCCTCGCAGGCGATCGCCTCGTAACTCAAAACCCTTTGGCAACTCCGAATCTTCCATATATTGAAGTGCTAAGTCCATAGCGAATTTGCAACATTTTGAGGAGCCTCAAACAATTTTGGGCCTATGGCCTCATATTGTCAAAATACGTCACTGACAGTACCTCGTTTAAAAGTTTATGAATAGTATATATAAAACGCTTTGCTCATGTTATCTTGTGAAGACGATAACTACATAGTTTTGATTGGATTTAAAGCGGCAAGTGATAAGTTGTTCGGACCGATTTCGTAGATGGACCATCCAGCTCAAAGGGGATGGAAATGGTGTAGGACTGAAAGGTTTATTTCCCCATATATCCCTTACACTTGAAGATAGAAAGGTAATCTAAAGTAGGCAAATTGTCGCCTCATCATAACTAACAACTTTTGTACAGAAATTTTTTCGATCGCTGAAATTGCCTAGAAGCTAGGAGCTGAAAAGTGATTTAGGGTACCTAACTTCAGCATTTTAGAAAAATCCTAGCCTGTATGACGCTTCTTGGAAAGCTTTCATCAGTTGCATTCTCTTCCGCCTTCTTTTATCCTAATAGATCCAATTCATATAAAATTAGGGGGCCGCCGTGGCCTAGCGGTAAGGTCCCGGCTCCGGGACTGGAGGGCTCCAGGCCCGAAACCCGATTTTACTGAAGATTCTTCGTTATAGAGCCTGCTGCATGCTAAATCATATGAAGTGTCCAATTTACTCCTGCTGTTGTGGTGTGAAAGCTTGGAGGTGGGGGTGCCAGCTCAGGTGTCGCCCTTGTCATCTGACCGCGGTTCAAAATTATGAGGTCCGTCCCAAAATAGGCCTCGAGTTGCTTCAAAACGGAACGTTAATATAACTGAATTAAACTAAACTTATAAAATTAGAGAAGGAAATGGCGGGAGGGATGAAATTTTATTTTTCTAATATCTCCTTCGCGTTCCGGCTTGGCGACAAGAATTTTTTTTATTTACCAATTAGATTTGACTATGTTTCTCTGACAATTTTATGAGCCAAACTGAACACTCAGTTGTCCGTCTGATTGTCGTCAGGGCGCATTGACACCTCTGTAACATCTAAAGAAGCCGTGTTGTGCGCGTCGTAATCCTTTACGAGAGCTCCAATAACCGTTTGTCCATAAACTTTCTTCCTCAATGAAAGAGTGTTTCCTTTAAAGCATAGTGGCGTGGAGAGAGAGAGATACTTTTCTTTCACTAATTTAATACCTTTTATTTTTTATTTCTCGTGCACTTTTTTTCATTTGATCCAAACTCTCCCTACAAGGAACGATAGCAAAAAATAAATTCATAAAATAGAGGGATAAAATTAGCCTCATAGCAAAAATTAAATTCCTTATATCTTTTCTTATTATTAATATAATAGCCCAGATCCTCCGGTAACGCTCTGACGTCACCAACAATAAAACTCGCACCATAGCACTGCGAAAAGTTAAACAGCATTATTTCATTGTTAGAGAGCCTAAATTTCAGTAATTTTAAATTTAAAAGAGTAATTGTCGTTCGAATTTCAAATTTAATGGCTCTAAAATAGTGAAATAAAATTTCTATCTATTAATATAAAATTTATCTCGCTATGATCAATAGTTCCCGATAAATTTTAAATTATATTAATCCTATATTTCAAATTAATTTCCGTTTTTTAATAGATATAAATTACGTCAGTGGTATATCATGCGCGTGATATAGTTTGGACGCCAAATTGTATCTGAATGCAATCGTGCCGATGTTGTTTTCTTGCCAAGAATTAAATTAGCCACCAGTGACGTGAATCTACCATTCGTTCTCAACCGCCGCCAGTTCCCGTTAATTCCAGCTTACACGATGACTATCAACAAATCGCAGGGGCAAACTTTCGATCATGTTGGAATTTACCTCGATGATTCTGTCTTTTCACATGGACAGCTCTATGTTGCACTTTCAAGGCCTAGGATTCCCAATCACGTTAAAATTTACACAAAGACATCTGAAGTACAAGGAAAATTATTAAACAACGAAAAATACTTCACACGGAATGTTGTTTACCTAGAGGCTTTTTGAATAAAGAAATATTTAAATAATATGTAAATAAAAAAATATTTCCTGTCATAAAACATATGTTTATTTTATTTGTTTTCAATCAATGTTAATTATTTCTCTCGCATATATATCTATTTAAACACGTCAAATTTGAAGGGAAATTTCTCGAATGAAGAGACAATTTGCATCCGTGACTGGTGATTTTCTAGTATATGCATAAAAACTATACTTAAATTCAATAACTGATGTAGTGATACAAGGTTCTCATTGAATCCCCATATAACTGATACCGCTGCCCATTGCCTGCTTTGTAATACAATTTCAGCAGTCGCAGATTTTTACCTTCAAGCAGAATTATACTAAGAGAAAGCACTCGCCGAAAAATTCTTCCTGGAGAGTTTGATGAATCTCTACGTTTCGGACAGCCATTTTAAGAAATAAATCTGTATGTTTGTTAGTTGGTTTGTCTCTCTGGCTATACGATAACTCGAAAACGGAAGAAGCTATACGAATCAAATTTGGTTTGTTGTCTTTATACTAAAATAATAGACATGTGTCAAATTTCGGAAGAAATCTGTCAACGAGAAGTTTGTCTGTACTTCTGTCCATGTGAGCACGATATCTTTAAATAGCAAAAAGTTAGATGAATGAATTTTAGTGTATGATGTTTGCATCAAAATAGTAGATGTTTATAAAATTTTGGACTAAATTCATCACAGGATTAACTGTCCGTCTGTTTGTGTGCGTGTGAATGCGACAGCTGAAAAACTCAACGAGTTGGATGAATGAATTTCAGAGCATGATCTTAACATTAAAACTGTGTATCTGTGCTTAGCTTTGGACTAAATCCATCAAAGAGTTGACTGTCTATCTGTTTATCTGTCCACCGTATGAAAGAACGATACTTCAATAATATATCGAACTATATAAAATAAATTGGCATGCGGTCGTGACATAAATTGTAGATCCACAACAAATTTTCAATCCAGCACATGGATGGGAATAGATTCAAATTGCATATGCGATTCTCTTTACCATATTATGGTGCAAAATAAAAAACGCGCCGCGTAACACTTCTTTTTATTACTATTGATTTATGTTTAGAATTTGAAACATTTTTTAACGTAGGACTATGTTTCTTCCATTGGGGTCTTGGGAAGGAATTTGATTCACACGCCAAAACGCCACAAAAAAATGTTGGATGGGAGATCCTCTATATCTCGGTAACTACATATGCTAAAAACATAACTAATGTCTTATTTTAGAGATAAAGGGTAACAACAGAAGTTACAAAAAAAAAAATGGAAATCTGATAAGAGTCACGCGAGTGAAGTAGTCCTACGCCTTTCACATCAGAGGCCGTTTGAAAAAGACAGCCTCCCGTCATTTTTTTTAAATTTGGCAAATGTTTATTAATGGAAATTTTTAATTGAAGCGTCAAAACCACATGAATAACTTTTTTTTAATAAATTGCGTTCATACTGCTTTCACATTTTAAAGGGGTACTTACATAATGAGTGAAAAAATGATAAGAGTCAAGTAAAGTCACATGATATGTACATAAAATATACTATATAAAAAATTTTAATCATCAATTTAAAAAGATTAACCAGTTTTATTTTAAGCTCCCCGCATTTTGGTATGTTGACTCATGTTTTCTGCAATCAACGATTCAATTATATATTGCCTAGTCAAATTATTGAAAAAGTTTTCATTTACTGTGGATTAGATAACCGAAAAATATATGTGGGAAAACAAGTTCTAGGTTTTTGAAGTCAAAAGGAGAACATTTCCCGCTGGTTTAAATAAATATTTCTTTTCAGAGAGAATTAAAAAGTAGAATCTTGAATAAATATGCATTTAAAGATTAAAAATTAATTGGTACAAGATATAAATGTTTGCAAATTAATTATTTATTACATGAAGAATACTCATGTTGTGAAAGAGTTTACCAGAAATAATATATTTTAGTCGCCTTACAAGTTCAAAATATTTTCTAAGACACTTGAATTATACATTGTGAAGCTTGTTGGGCTTTCAGGAGCAGCTGATAGACTTGCTTTAGAGAGATAAATGCTTTTAGGAACCGCTCGAAATTTGACTAAGAATGATCCTTTCTTAATTGCTCAATTATTAGTGGAATGTTCTAAGTCGACTGATTTATGGCGCTTAGCCAACCGCGTTTCCTCTTTCTCTATTTCAATATTTTTTATAATCAAAGAAATAAACGTATCTATATATTGTTACAAAAATCATTCTGTGGGTGTATGGTGTAAACAGTCGAACACACAGGATAATGAAGAATTAAGTTTAGTCACAAATATGCAGGAAAAACACGTAGCACAGGTAACAGGAACAATAGGTCTTGCGCAGATTAGCAGCACAAACAGACAACAATTCTCTAGTAATAGCAGTAACAGCACTTTCAGATTTAGAAACACAAACAGTCACCAAATCACTAATAATGACAGTAACAGCACTTTCAATAGCGATCAGCTCACCGGCTTTCCAGCACTGCAGATGAAACTCCAAAGTCGTTCCAGTCGATCAACAACACTACCGTGATCCAAGCGCGGTCTTTTATACTCTCCTCGATAGGCCGTCACGTCACATAGAATTTTCAGGAAAAACCTGGATCTCGGCCCCTCATAGAAATATCGAGAAAGTAATAGCATTTTCAGGCATCTTCGATTTATTGCCAAAGTCGCCATGTTTGTCGCCAAAATGCTCGCCAAGGTCAAGGGTCCAGGGCTTGCCTCTGTTCGTCACTCCATGCTTACCCCTGTAAAATTCCCTCCCCAACTATAAGACTAGCGAGGCAGGAAAGCGACATTACATTTTTGTTACAATATAAAACGCTAACCTACGTGGCACAGAAAAGAGTTTTATTTCTCTTTTGCTGATGGCAACGATCGGCTTGTTTATGTAAGAAAAACGGTAGCCTCCTTCATGTTCGGCATAACTTCATATCATAGCTGTTACTACATTCGTTTTGTTGTATAATAACTTTTTCTCTAAAAAATGAGTTTAAGATGAAGAATTCAGAATATATCTAACAATATAATGAAACTTTGGATGAAATTATTCAAAAGAGAACAGTTAGAAATGAAGCAGATGGTCTTAGGTGATCCAAAGAAGGTTTAGATCAATGTCAAATTAGTTTAAGTCAGCGAAGATAAAATCGCGTCAATTCACAAATTGACGTGAACATCACGGAGGTTACTATTGTGAGCATTGCACTTTGGCTACTTTTCTGTTATGCTTACACCACTTGGCGCCTTTTTTTCCCTTGGCAAATTTTCTTGAAGCGCTGAATCGCCAGTTCGGCTGTAGAAGCGTCAGGAAAATCATGGTATGCATATAACCGAGCGCAGATGATTTGTGCGGGATCAACTAGTTGATTTACAATATTTTAAAAACACTTTATCCTTGAATGCTGGTTTATTTGAAGTTAGATAGGGATTAAAAACTAGAAGGGTAAAAATTAGAAATACTTATAAATAATATTTTTTTTGTATGAAACAAAAGAAAGTCACAAAGCAAAATATGCCATACACTTAAGGTTTCTTTCCCCAAGTGTTAGTCCAAGCGCAGTAGAGCAGTATTTACTTTCTTTTCCGCGCTCAATAATTGCTTTCGTTTGTGCTGTCGAAGAAAATATTGCTTGTTCTGCCTCGACTAAATATATAGGATATCGGCGACATAATTACTTTCATTTCGCCATTCTTTTCTTATTTCATCTCTCTTTTTCTCCAGTAAAAACAGCACAAAGAGAGAGTAGTTATATCAGATATTTAAGATGAGCGAGACATGGTTGAAAAAATTGGAAGCGGTGAAAACTAATAAACTCAAGCCACGCTGATGAAGGAAGTTCAAAATTTTTAGAAGATAGCGCAGCATCAGTTATTGTATTTTTGTGACGGATAAACTTTTAAAAAACTTAATAAGGTTAAAGTCTATCATTCCGAAGAATTTTTTTGCTATTATTTCAGCATTGAAGAACTCTTTGAAAGTTGAATTTTCAGAAAAAATACACGTTAAAGTAAAGATTGGAACTTTCTAAATTTATCTTTTCTTTGAGAATCGATATCACCTAAAGGGTAGGGAAAAGGATAATTTTTTTTGACTAGCCTTTATTTACTTTATTGTCTTTTATTTAATCACATCACCAAGTTTCTTTCAATTGATTGAAATAAAAAAATGGAAAGAATTGTTTCTATAAAAACAAAATAATGTAAAGTATCATTTAAAAATAATTTGTTTCAAACTGTTTTCCATACTGTTAAAGAATCTTACGTGTTTAATAATCAGCAAAACATTTTTGTGTTACTAATTGCTAAATGATTTCCCAGTTTTTCATCACAAACTCGGTATAAGACCAAAGAAATAAAATTGTTGGAAATTTTAACCTCTAGTCGGATTAGTTTAGTTATATTAACATCTCGTTTTGAAACAACATAAGAGCTATTTTGAAATGCGGTCGGATGACGAGGACGACACCTCTTCTCTTTCATCATTTGGATCCAAAATTAGATGCATATTTACAATTAGATTTAAAAAGTATATGCCAAATTTCATTTAGTTAGCTTGTTGAATTTTTGACCAACTGCTTTCACATGCACACGAACCTACAAAAAGTCAACCAACTGACGGATTTTGCCTGAAATTTGACACATATCTACAATTACAATAAAAAAATCCTGCACCAGATTTCATCTATCTAGCTGTTTTTGTTTCTGAGTTATCGTGTTCACATGCATTCAGACGGACAGACAAACAAATTTTCCGCCGAAGATTTTCATCCAAAATTTGACAGAAACTTACAATTTATAGTGTAAAGACCACATAACAAATTTCATTAGTTTAGCTTGTTCCGTTTTAATATTCACAGACAGACAGACTTGATTCCATGTGTTTTCGGATTCAGGGAGGCGTAAAATGTGGAAAGCCATCAGAATCTCGAGTTTGGATTTTTTTTTTACGTTTACAATATTCTCTCTTGATATACTTTGAATACGAAAAAGTAAAAATGCGGTAGCATAAGATGTTTCATATGAATGGTATACGATGTCAGTAAAAATGTGTAATAGATTTTCTGATAGTCGTTTTATATTATCGAAAGTTATAAAACAAGGATCTATGAGTTCGATAATTCAATCAACTATGACAGAGTGGACGTCACTGATTGACGAACAGCGTGGAGAGATTTATTTATTTACAAACCTCCCCAGACCAGCCTACCTAAGAGGGTGTAAGGCGGTAACATAAAACAAAAGGGGGTGGGGAACATAAAACAAGAAATGAACTACATTAAAGAAGAATTTACAAAGAAACCCAAGGGGTGAGCAGAACAATTTAAAAATCATCGTTTACAACATTGAACTAAAAAAAAAAAAAAGGATAAAGAGCAAAAACACAAAGCACAAAAAGATTAAAAGCAAAAACGCAAGAAACTTAAACATTAAAAACACAAAAAGATTAAGAGCAAAAACACAAAACGCAAAAATTCAAAGAGCAAAAGCGCAGAAAACTAAACATTAAAAACACAAAACACATACGGAAAATAAAGATGACCAAATTAAAATCCACAGCATTTAAAACCAAACAGTAACAAACAAAAATGGAAAGACAATAGATATTGAAAATACTACACAAAAGCACAGAAGCACACAAGAGATCTAACAAAAATTTTACAATGGACAAAATAACAATTTAAAAGAAAAAACAAAAATTCCTAAAATCGTCGAAACCTCGAGCGTGGAGTGATGGAAAAATAACATAATAATTATGGCAGCCACTTTTATTTCAAGAAATAACCGAAATTCCAAAATGCCGCTATAATTAAAAGGAACAGCCATTTGAAAGAAGCATTCTAGATGTCTTTTTTTAATGCAAGCGTTCATTTGTTAACTTAATTTCGTATTTCTTAAGGAAAAATATAAATAGAGATCTAAAAAGTTCAAAAAATGGATTTAACCCTTTTGAATCTCTCTTATTCCATAAAGCATAGTGTGTAAAACTTCAAAATAAATAGCAAAAATGTATAAAACACATATTCAGAATACACCCAAAAGAAATTCTGCATTAACTAATTAAAATAACTGAAAGAAAGCAGCGGAATCATTTTTTGCATCTTGCACATAAAAGGCATCAAGCGAAGAAATATAAACGTTTTAAGCAATTACTTATGTTGTACTAGCTGTAATTATATGGTTGTCACTATTGGATTTCCAAATCTCGTATTTCAAAAGCAATTGAGATTCATTCTTTATCACGAAAATTTGGCACTGGTTTTCAGAAACTCTCAATAGCCTAAAAATGTATGTAACATTATTCCGATGGTGAAGTGCGCAAATTCATATCCAAAGAAAACAGCAGTTGTTGACGAAAGAAGAACAGGCTATTTCATTTAATCATTTTAGGTAATTTTGAGATATATACAGTGTGACCAGTAATTAACGCGCTGATGTTAAAAATTAATTTCTCGAAAACTACTGATTCAAAAAATTTTATTTAAATTCTAAAACAAAGTACAATACATGGGAATTAGTTGATTACATGTTCGATGTGTCTTCCATCTGTAACTATAATATGGCGCAAACGAAGAGCGAAATTCTGCATCACTCGCTGAAGAGCCGAAGTTTCAATGCTTTCAATAACTGTCTGAATATCGCAGTTTTCAGGTCTTCGATGCTCTGGGGGTTTCCAGCGTAAACTTTGTCTTTGATATAACCCCACAAAAATGAATCGCAGGGGTTCAGGTCAGGAGAATAGGGTGGCCAATCAATGCAAATATTTTTCGATTTTGGGTACCCTAAAGCCAAAATCTGCTCATTTAAGTGCTCTTCAAGCAGATCAAACACTTCATTGGTACGATGAGGCGTGTTCTCTCAATCTTTTCAGGCGTTTTGGCGCTCAGCGGTCGTCCCACATTGCCAAACATGTCGTCGCAAACACTACCTGTTCTCTCTAACTTTTGAATCAAACGATTGATTGTCGACACACTCGGACCTGTTGTCTTAAGCTTAAACTCTGTCGCAAACTTTCTTTGAGTCACAATTGGGCTGTTGTTGTTCGAATAATACGTTCGAACAATGAAAATGCGCTCAGAAACGCTATATCTCGACATTTTTACTGAAAAATAAACAACAAAAGCCAACTCAATGAGACTGCGCAAAAAAAATCCGCCAACGCACTGAATCTAACCGCCAAGTTTGAACTTGATACGCCAAACCGTTTTCGAGAAATTGACATTTCTTTTCAACGCGTTAATTACTGGTCACACTGTATATATATATGTGTGAGCCATATTAAAAGTAGAGAGAGACGCAAAGCGCATGTAACCGGCGACGTTTTAAACAAAGAAAGAGAGTGATATCGAGCTATAAATGCTGTGAAGAAGGGAAAAATCCCCTGAACGCTTTAGAGGCGGTTGAATCCGGTCTTCGGCAAGTTACAGTGACAGTTATTCTTATATTAGTATTTAAGTAGAAATAGTAAGTTATAAATTAAAAGTTAAAACGCCTTTTTAAAAATAAGGAACATTTGAAATCTTTACATGTGTTTATATTGTTGCAGACGATCCTTCCGAAGCAATACCCGAACGTGAAGAACCAGATGATACTTCCGAAGCAATATCCGAACATGAAGAACCAGAGGAAAGTGTCTCGGTATCCAAGAAGCAGGGAAGCCCTTTCCGTATCCCGAAATGTTCGTACTATCATGGGCTGAGGTGCAGATTTAGTCGCAAAGAAGGTCAGCAGACCAAATCCCTGTGGATCAGAATGAGAAAGAGACTCGGAGGTGAAGAGATCTCTTCCAGGTTGGGTCTCGAGAACATCAGCTGGAGGCGCTTCAAAAAGAGATTTCGGAGAGGGTGGAATGTGAGCCCTCGTCGAACTGACGGACAGATTATTAGCGAATTTCAAGCATCAGGAAACTCAAATTTAACATTAGCATTCTTAGAAAATAAATAGTATCAATCTGAGTCGTAATTTGATTCTGTTTACATATAAATGATCTGCACTTCTGAATAATAATAAAAAAAATGACGGGAAGCTGTCTTTTCAAACAGCCGCTGATGTTAAAGGCGTAGGACTACTTCACTCGCGTGACTTATTTGTTCCTCATAAGTTTAAATAAGCTTTTTTTGTAACTTCTGTTGTTACCCTTTATCTCTAAAATAAGACTTTAGTTATGTTTTAACATGTGTAGTTACCGAGATATAGAGGATCGCGTCACAAATTCATAAGTATTTTTGCCCAACTTTGCTACTCAGTAGCCAATGAACTACAATTCCGATTTTCAAACTTTTTTGGAACTTCTGTTGTTACTCTTTATCTATAAATTAAGACATTATTTATGCTTTTAGCATAAGGAGTTACCGAGATATAGAGGATCTCCCATACTAAGTTTTGTGGCGTTTTGGCGTGTGAATCAATTTTCTTCCTGATACCCCAATGGGAGGAACGTAGTCCTACGTTAAAAGATAAGTAAATAAAAAAAATAAGCGAGCATAAATTTTCATTTCAAATTCAACCCCAAAAATGGATCGGTGAAAAATCTGATGCTATAAATAATAATATTCCTCCTTCATTGGGTATTTTATGTCTATAAACGAGTCGGTAAAAAAGGTATAATAATTTATCCCCAAATAGAAAAAAATTCCATAAAAATACAGTTTAAAAAATATGTGCCAATCCATTTATATCGATAGGATCCCCTTATTCAAAGAGTTTTATCCACACTCATGGCAACAGCGGAAACGTTTTTTAATGCAAAAATTAGATAGCTTAGTGAAAAAGCAATGTTCGGGGAACTAATAGGGAGATAATTTATATATGTATATCTTAAAATTAATCATTGGATGAAGAGTTTTTACAAAGAAATATGGGGAAAATGATAGAAAAAAATATTAACACTTTGGAAGCGGGAGACGTAAAAATACGTTTTCCTCGATTTACCCAACATCAAAATTTTAATTCAAGAATTTGACTTATTTACTAGTTTAGGTAAGTTGGACTTGATAATTGATGTCTGCAGAATACTTCTACTTATTCTTTTATGGTATAAACATTCTCTAGAGCAAGCATAGTTACTGTTTATCTTTTTATATGAACTTGGATCTAATTCGTATCCCGTACACAATGTGTTAAAGGAGATTCGAGCCTTCAGTACGAAGCATCGTAGCATGATGATGTTTTAAGCTTGATTCGTGTGTCTTTATATCATTTTTAAAAATTTACTCTTAACTATAACATTTATAACTTGCGCACAAAAAAATGTATTTAATATCGTCGCAACCCGCCTGTGCAAAACACCGTGGATAAAACGATGAGGTATCAAACAATGAAAAGGATTGTTGCAAAATAAACTTAAAATATTTTTTTTAATTTATTAAAATTATTAAAAAATATGTACGGAAATAAAATTTATATCACTGAAAAGTTAATTTTTTAAAATTTTTTTAAGTAGTGTAAAGATGGATTTTGTGCAACAATATGATTTGAAATTATTGAGAAAAATGGTTAAAATTTCGATTAATTTTTAACTACTACTTAAGAAGTAAATACGTTCCGAATTTGGTAACTTTAGATCGAACGGTTTGTCCTGTAGTTGCGAATGATTTTTTGCATCAAGCATATCGCATGTCGCATCACGCCGTTTACAGTTAGTATCCAGCATATAAATGTTATCATCTTAAACCAACGGAAGTGGCATCCTCGAAACTTTCTCGCATACGACTAACACGGACGGGGGGAAAAAAATACGCAGCGCGCCAGAAACGCGTTTGCGCCTTTTTTTTTTTTTTGCGTCATAGAATGGGAAAAAAACCGAATATGCAATTTCAACAGCATTTTTTTCAACCGATTTAAACGAAAATTAGAGACAAATCTATAGAGTTTCAAGACTACATACGAAATTTCATTGATCTAAGTCATTTCTTTTAGAAGTTATCATCTTCAGAAGTATGCGATTATACAGACCGACAGATAGTAAACCCTTCGACGGATTTGGTCCAAACTTTGATACGGAGCTACATACCTGATGACAAAACTGTGTACTAAATTTCATTCATATAGCTATTTAAGTTTTTGAGTTTTAGTGTTTATATGAACGCGGACAGACAAATTTCCCGCAGACAGAATTTGTCCAAAATGTGATAGAAACCTACAAATTATGTGTAAAAAATTTCATGTACCAAATTTCATCCCTGAAGCTCTAATAGTTTTCGAGCTATCGTGTTCACAGATACACAGACAGAAGGACGGACAGACAGACATAATTCCAAAGTTGTTTTTTTCGGAGTACGGGAGGTTTAAAACGTGGAGATTGCTTAAAATCTCGAGTTCGAATTTTTTGACGATTGCAATACTTTGTATACTTCGTATACGAGATATTAAAAATGCAACCGCTTATAATACAAAGACATTAATTGCTTATTTTTAAAAATAGGAATAAGGATTACTCGGATAAGAGAGTAAATTGTGATGAATTTTATAATCAAATAAATAGAAATAAAGAAATAAACATTAACAGCTATGAATTTAAATAAAAAAATCCCTTTTCGGCAAGCTTGAAGGCAAAGGTAGATTCCTTTACGTTAATGTTACAAAAGTAATGAAATATTACATAATGATCAATACAGACATAGCCAATGACTTTATTGTTCCTACACATTGCAATATTTACGCTGTGATTCTGATTTCATGACATTTAATTTTTTACTATATCAAGGTTTTATCATTCCATTTTTCATTCCAAAAGGTTATGCTAGATTTATTGGTCAGTAAATTGGTCAATTTTTTTTATATATCCCAAGAGATAATCATTCAACACGTAGGAATCATAAAGAAATAAAATCCTAGCAGCGCAAATATCCCCTAGATAACATTAAGCCAGCCTATCTGAAACAGTAGCAAGAAATTGACACTTGATACGAATGAAGAACGACTCTAGATTAGTTTATTTAATCTAGGTTACCATATCATTGTGCGAACATTACTTTGTCATATGGTAAAATCACGTCACATGAAACATTTAAACATTACTAGAATGTGCTCATTTAGAGAACTCCCTGGTTACAAAGATAATAGTCACTAAATTCTTAACACATAAGAGAATAAAAATTATTAAACAGTGTGAGTTCCAAATTTAACACGTGTGTTTAAAGCATAGATATCAATGCAGCCATTTTGAACAGCAAATTTAAATCTTCATCGACAGTTAAAAGCAAATACTCAAACAGAAAACCCCAACACAATTTTTAAGTTAATGAGATATTTTTTAATATAAAAAAGGATAAAGGGAACTCTTATGTATCTATCTTTTTTGGCTATTTTATATTAAATTTATTAAACAAATCTTGCTGCAGCCATGTTTAGTTAAACATGAAATTAAATTAATCTGTCAAATTAACTAATTATCAAATTAACTATTAAAATTAACTGTTTGATCTATTAAAATTGACTATTTACTTAAACAAAATTTAATATTTAGTTAATTGTGTAATATTAACCTTGTAATTATCTAATAATTATTTTAATTTAAATAAAATTTATTGTGTATGTATGTATGCTTCACATCTCCTCCTAAACCACTGGACTGATTCCAGCCAGACTTTGCACACTTTTTATTTAAGACAAGAGAACGTTCACCTTAACTTTTCAAAGCCCAAAAGTTACTTACAATTTTTGTTAATTAAAAATTAAACAAGGCTTTTTTCCGCTATATCTTTGGAAATCATTATCTCAGGAAACTATTTTTACACCTTATTATATTTTAAATAAAATTTGCGTTTCAGTGACAATTTCATTTCCATACAATTTGTTTCTCTCATTTTTATATTTTTTCAAAATTAATTTTTTACTGAATTCGTAACAATATTCTTTATTATTGAAGAACAAAAATAATACGAATATATATAGTTGCCAGAATACATTCACAGGATTCTAATACTAAAAGAAAATTTTATAAGTAGACTGTTAGCAGTTTATATCTTGACCTAATACTGATTGATTTATTTTCATTCTTCAAATTAATGAATAATATTATAAAATATTTAATGAAACCTTTCTTTCTTTTACTTTAGTAATTGTTAACGAAATTTGAAGAACCTATATAACAAATAATAATTTATGGAGAAAACAGCTGTTTTTAAAAATCGTTTGTTTCAATTGATATTCTCATTTTAATTGAAAACGCTTCAGATCAAAAGAGGAATTTGTGTATTATAATTTTTATACAATAGTAGTTTTTACATTAAAAATATTAGATATGAAAGCATTTTAATCCGGATCAAAGCCAGGTATATAAGCTTGTTTACCGTACAAAAAGTGGAAGTGAATGCGGCTGATGGGAACTCATAACTTCTAAGTAATTCTTGCTGTCAAAAAACTTTCAATATAAAAGTAGTTTGTTATGATAAGGTGATAATTCCCCTAATTGAAATTTTCTTTCTATCTTCATTCGTAACGGAGGTATAGGGAAATGATAAATTGAGGGGCTGGGGAATTGAATATCGCTTTTCAGCTCATAACTTCTAAGCAATTTTAGCTGAAAAAACTTTTAATACAAAAGTTGTTCGTTCTTATAAGGTGATAATTCGCCTAATTGAATTTTTTTACCTATCTTTAGTCGTAACAGAGCTATGGGAGAATGATAAAATGGGGGAGGAGATTGAAAGCGGCATTTTAGCTCATAACTTCTAAATAATTATTTAAATAAAATAAAAATTTTAATATACCGCGTTTTTAAAACGGACTAAAAAGTATAAAATAATTTCTTCTAGCCCCATACAGATTTATAACCCCATACAGATTTAAAACGAAAAACGTGGGGCGTATGAAATACATAATTGGTGCATAAATAGTTTATTTCGGTCACTAACAATTTTATTGCAATGGAAAGGCTATGAACTGCTGTGTGAGTTTTCTCAACGACAGCTACTCCCTCACTCCTTACTATTAAATATTGCATGCGCCCTAAGTTTTTCGTTTTAAATCTGTATGGGGCTAGAAGAAATTATTTTAATACTTTTTAGTCCGTTTTAAAAACGTGGCATATTAAAGTTTTTATTTTATTTAAATAATTATTTTTTGCTTTTTAGTCTTGTGTGTGTGAAATTTTGCAAACGATTTTAAACATCTTGATGAGATTATGACGGAGACATGTGGCAAATGTCAGGTTTATTTCAGTTTCTCTTCACCTGATCATAAATAGAAAATTATTTTCCTGAAAAATTAAGTTACGTGACTCAGAGACCATCGAGATATAATGAAAAACGTACTGCGCATGCGCAAAGATATGGCTAAAATATGGGGAGCTTCGATGATCCCATAGGCTATCCATATACCCAAGAACCAACTCTATAATGTTAATAGTTTTCGATATATAATGAAAAACGTACTGCGCATGCGCAAAGATATGGCTAAAATATGGGGGTGCTTCGATGATCCCATGGGCCATCCATATACCCAAGAACCAAGTCTGTAATGTTAATAGTTTTCGAGATATAATGAAAAACGTACTGCGCATGCGTCATGCAAAATATGAAATGACAGACAAGAAAGCGAATTAATATTGCATTGTCATCTAGTTCTGAGCTATGTTTAAAGTTTCAAGTCTCCATCATCGGGAAGTTAGTTTAAAATTCATTGCAAAATTTGTGCCGAAGAGACAGACAGACAGACAAGAAAGCTAGTTAATGAAAACGGGGTAAAA
>BGPR01027213.1:0-15562 GCA_013235015.1 Araneus ventricosus
TCATTACTTCCGTTTCAGTTACATTATTGCTATCTGCTCTGACCACTTAGCAGCCAAAGATCATCAACTGTAACTTCCTCAGAAGAATTTAGACAAACAAGCCAAGAATAACTTATGAAAAGTAAAAAAAAAAGAAAATGTACAATATGACAAAAAGGAAAAATAAAATGAAAAGTAAACATAGTAGAATAAAAAGAAATTAAATAATAAATTAGTAGTAATAAAATGAAAGTAAATGCCAACCCCAAATATCAAAGTCCTCTGGTATGCAGAGTGCCATAGACTATTGAACTATGTTTCGAGTTTGAAATCGGTTTCTTCCCAGTTCCATTATATAACATGCAGCTGGAGCCTTGATATAGATTAAGTGATATTTAGCAAAGTGTTTAATTGTGTGGAGCATTAGTAGATGCGATTTTCGTAATTTATAATTGTAAAATTACCTTTGCTGTATCTGTCTGATTTTCATGCTAGAAATAATTTAAATCTTTATATAGATTACATAAAATTCTTTATGTTAACAAGAAAATACAGTAAAAAATAAAGGAAAATACCCTACCACCATTTTCTTGAATTTAGTTTGTTTCTTCAGCTGGAATCTGCAAAATAACGTCAATAATAATCACACAACATCCTCACTTCAAGCTAACTGAGACAAGAGTCAAAACATAAAATACAGTAAACACCGTTTATACGTCTTTCAAAGGGATGACGTAAAACGACAATAAAATGAAAAGAGCGTGTAATCAAATTCCTATACAACTTTGACTACTACAGAATTTATTACTACTATTAGGAATTCATTTAAGTAATGTAATTTTAAGGTTTTGAAAGATAATTTATTCAACATAATATTACGAAATAATGATACATTTAAAATTAAGCATCTATAATATAAAACAGAAAATATATATGTATCTAGCTCGGTCACAGAACTCCTCCACAGACAGTGAACGGCGGTAGCATTGCATTCGACATTCTAGAGAGCACATTTTCTGAGTCAATTGCTATTTTCAACTTTCAAAAGAAAGAAAATTGGTTATTAAGATACTAGAAAATCACCCAATCTTGGTATGACGAATTGCTGATACCTCTTCATTCAAGAGATTCCCATCCAAATTTGACGTGGTAAATGGAATATATATACTTGAGAGAAATGTTTAACGTGATTGAAAACAAATAAAATAAACATATGTTTTATGACAGGAAATATTTTTATTTACATATTTCTTTATTCAAACCTCTTGGCAAAACAACATTGCGTGTGTGGAAGTATTTTTCGTTGTTTTATTTAATTTGATTATAATTCAATATGCGTCCAAACTACTATGACGCGCATACCACACGAACATGCCACTGACCTAATTTACAACTTTCAGGGCCAAAACAGAAATTAATTTGAAAAAAATATGATTAATATAATTTAAAATTTGTCAAGAACTATTGATCATAGCGATATAAATTTATATCGATCGATAGCAGAATTTTATTTACTGTTTTAAGTATTAAATTTGAAATTAGAACGACAGTATATTTTAATTTAAAATTACTGAAATTGGGTTCTCTAACAATGAAACAATGTATTTAACGTCTATGGTGCTATAACGAGTTTTTTTTATTGTTGGTGACGTCAGAGCGTTACACCGGAGGATCTGGGCTATTATAGTAGTAATTTAATTAAATAACGAAAATCATCCATATTAACCTGATGTGATGTTTTGCCAATAACTTCTAAAATATTTAACTGTTACAAGAAATTACTACCATCTTAAAGAGCAAAATTGCCATTTTAATGATAGTTATTCCATTACCATATACAATATTTTCTCTAATTGTTATTAAAGTTTCACAATTTATTTTAACGCGGCTTTTAACATTACTTTCTATTCTTATGAATTTAAGCTCAAGCTAATTTACTGTTAGTAGATCTTTCCATTCACGTGCATTTGCCCATATTTAAAATTGATATCAGAAAAATATTGTTTTTCTTCGAACATTTTATTTTACAAGAAAAATTTTCACTTCCGAGTATTACGTCTGTATGTCTTAAAAAGAATTAAACCAATTTTGACGTTTTCTTCTCAGGTTTTCGTCGTCAACAACTTCAAAATATATACTGCGAGGAATAGTTAACCTGCTTTCTTAAATAGGAGAAAATTTTCTTTTTTTTCTGAGTCTGAATTTAAATAATACGTTCTTTCCCCTATATTTAATAAAATTTCGAAATTCATTTCAAACACAATCTGTAACAATGCTTTATATTATTGTAGTTAAATTCTAACTTCAGTTTATTGTTTTATCAAACCTTCATTCCCATGTTTTGCCTCGGTAAAAATTATGATAAAATATTTTCTCAGTGAATATTTTAGAAAGAGTAAATTTTTGCTTTCGTTTTATTTGTAGCTTGCACATCTCTTTCAATTTATTTACAGTAATACAATGGCGTTAGTTATTTACTCCTCCTCTCTCTCTATGCAGTGTAATTTAATATTTACAAATTTTAAATGATCCCAATTAGCAAGGAGCTACAAATTCATTCAAGGTTAGTGAGGTCAGTACCTACCGAGGAGAGAACCTACAGATGGGGACCCATCTGCGGTGCTTCTCTCCGATCCAGGCACCCAAATACAAAAGGAAGAGAAAGGTAGCTGGCTAATGGTAATAAAATCCAGGATGTGGCTTGTTGTCCGCCGCAGCAATGACGAGGAAAGGAAAAAATTTGGTATCAGGATTGTAGAATCGTTCCATAGGTGGTTCGAAGGAGGCCAGGAGACAAAAAAAAAGAAGAGGGTTGAACTACTGATCAGGGGCCAGATAATAGGAGTAGTGGATGATGAAAACTGAAAGACGCTGCTACAGAGAAAAACTGTTTATTAAGCTTAAAATATTAAAGTACTTAGAGTTGAAAATATTTCTAAACCTAGCAATGCCCAGGTATATCGCTAGTTTATATCATAAAAGTGAAAAAATCATACCTTTATTGCAAATCGTGAATACTAATTATGTATATTTTATATGGTTATGTGCATACGAGTAGGTTTGAAGTTAAGAAGATCTTAACTGTCGTCAAGACGTGCTTATTGTCTGTGAGCATTAGCGCATCATATGAATTGAATGGGATAGGTGAATGTATTTTCATATTCTTTTGACCAAGAAATAAGTCGGAAGTTTTTTAAGAATGAATCCATTGTTTGTGTCTTTTAAAGGAAGATGGAATAATTTCTTAATCATCGCTGAAATTACCACCACACAACAATTTTTCCTTTATTAATTCCACCAATTGTAGATGGCTTCGAATTCTAATGGTAATATCATGTTATCACGTTTACGTACTACTAGAAAATTTCACATTTAGAAAAGGAAAAAACGACTTTCTCACCGAAGTTTGCGTCATAAACTAAGTACATTATCATTACAATGGAATACAGGCAATCTGGACTGTGATGGAAACGACTTACACCAAATGATGTATAAAACTAGACATTACTTTATATGCTTCCTTCAGAAGGAGGAGACTCAAAAAACTCTTACGTCTTCCCAGCCACAATTTTCTTTTGTTTTCTTGAATTGAATTCATTTGATTTAAATTGTCGTAATACATTTAAGTAAATTAAGAACAAAGTATTAGTGAAAGATTAAATGATTAAAGTATAAATTAACTGAAAAATGAAATTTATATGAAAAATGTACCAAATTCAGCAATTCGATTTTGATGATTGAGTATTTGTTTGGCAAATTTTATAGCGGTATAATAATGGGACCAACTCCTTTTTTGAAAATAAACGTGCTTAAAATTGTGGTGTGTTTTCTAGCGAAGATATGAATAGATGTTGAAAAAAAATTACATATAGCCCTCACATTCAGGAGACGGACGTTTTGATAATTTTTTGCATTGCAATATTTTAATTTTAAAAAATGTTTTGATAAAATATTTCGAAGAGAGGATGGTGCTGGTCATTTTTTAAATGTATATTCTTTGGATTTTGGAGACATGAATTTTGAAAATTTGTTTCATCATTAGGTCAAATTAACTCTCAAAACAATCACTTACTTACTGAAAATAAATAATAACTGCATTTATTTAGAGGTTTAGATGTTATTATAGAGATAATAGTTGTGTATTAGATATTTATCAGGAACACTTGTTTTTACTGCAGTTTGCAGCAATTCTTAGTCTCAATGAATTTATTTACCCGCATCCTAAAATTAGTAGATGATTCTACGAAATTGTTTACATTTTGTATATAATGTTGTGAGCGAAATTTAATCTTCTAACTATTGTTTCCTCATTTGCCAACCTGGCACAACACTGAAGACTAAAGTGATCTTCAGTTAACGCATTTCTCAACATTAGCGCCAGAGTAATTCTCGTGATCTACCAGCAGAATCAGCACACCCATAGCCCGGCTTGAATTTATCTCACCTTCTTCTTGCTCTTCGTCTTCTTTTCAGAGAAAGGGTCAGTGCAGGTGGGAAGGACAGATGCAGAATCCTGACGGCGCGGTCATAAGCCGCCAGATGCGGTGGAATCCAGAATCGAAATCGTTCCTCCATTTCCGTGCCTCCTCTGCCGCCCTGTAGATGTGGCCCAGAGACAAAGCGTGTGTGCTTTTCCGAAAAAACCGAACTCCATATTCTGGGATTTTAGCATTCCAAGTGAAATTAAGCGTCCTGTCCATTTGGAAAGTAAGAATTCAGAATGAAATTCTTTAACAAGTATATTACAGTTTAACACATGAAACAAGAAGCTTCGTATTGAAGGCATATAGGGGTCATAGCTTCCATATATAGAAATAAAAATTGTTGAAATCTGTCCAGTGGTTGGGGCTGGGGGACTAGCTCTCTGATTTCGCCGATTATTCTAAATGTCTTAGAGATGAGCGTTATGTTAATGTGAAAATTCCTTAAATTCCACCGTCGCTGCTATGGAATCCATTGTATGTTTCATGGGATCAAAAGAATATGACATCAAACTGGGTGCTATGCAAATTGGAATCCATTGGTGTTTCGCAGGATAAAAAACAATACCAGTGTCATAGCACAAGTTTACGAAAATGTGCTTATTAAATAATGAGCATAATGCATCGTAACATTTGTCATGGAGCTGTGACGTCTACACTGTAGGTTGACCCCGTTTGAGTCATCATCATAGACCTTGGCAGGTTCGTTTCGTTGGTTTTAACGTACCAAAATCATGAAATGCCGGTACGAAATGATAAAACTTTGCAAGTTCGTGATGACAGCAGGACTACAGTATAGCACCGTTTATACGTCTTTCAAGCGACATGCATGTGAAACGTGACGTATAAATATGAGAAAGATATAATCAGAAATTTTCATAAACAACCTTGGATTTGACTACAAACATAAATGCTGCTAATGCAAATTTATTTAAAAGTAACAATGTTAAAGTTTTTAAGGTAATACTAGTAAACCTACTACATAGTATGAAATTAAAATATAAATTTTATTTGTATCATAAAAGTGGGAAAAATCATTGCATTTATTTTATATCTTGAACATTAACTATATACATTTCTTACGTTATGCGATTTTATGCGTATTGTTACAAGAATCATCCTGTGAGTGTGTACGTTGAAGAACGGTCCAAAAGCCGGATAACGGAGAGAATGGCATTGTGTTCCTCGAATTTTCCGGAAAGCACAGAAACACTGGTAACAGGGAATAACAGCACTTGCAATCAGATTAGCAACACAAACAGACAGCTAATTCACTAATAAGAACAGCAACAGACTTTTCAGTACGCTCGGGTGTCTAGCTTACCTGACAGCTCGCAATCGCGGATAACATCTAAGATATTCCAGATCCAGTCGATGAACATGTTCAAAGTCGATCAACACACATCTTGGGTCCGAGTCATCGGTCGATTTATAGTCTCCCAATCAGGTCTCGATGACGTCATATGGAATCATCTGGATAAATCAAGATCTCAGGCGCTAATAGGAATAAAAGAAAATTTGTATTTTGAGATCCGCCACATTTTGTCGCCAAAGTCGTCAAATTTGTCGCCAACTCACCAAAATTGTCGCCAAGGGTCAGGATCAATAGCTACTCCGATCCCCAAGAATTCCCATACATACCCCTGTTGAACTCTCTTCCCAACCATAAGACTAACATTGCTGGGAAGCGACTTTCCGTGTTCGTAACAATATTGTTATATTTCGGACGGGTTCGTGGATTGAATGGACTTTAATTAAGACGACACAAACAGAAATTTATTTACAGTTGTTATTTACAAATATTTGCAGTTGATAAAAGCAAAAACAATCCAGTCCTCAATAGACTACTACTACGGTTCAAACTAGCTCACTCTTAGAGCACGGGAAAAATTCAAAACGCGACGTCGCAAATCAATTCAGATTCTCTGCCAAGTTCAGCACTTTCGTCTCGGTCAAAATACCGATGATCGCATGTCACACTTACTAATGAAAGCGCAAATGAAACTGACTGATTGGCGATTTTAGCAAGACTTTTGTACACTCTCGGAAGAGCCCCAAATTTTCTGGAAAAGAATAGAAATTTCACGACGCCATGTCGCCAAGAAGCCAACATACGTTCAATTTACAGAATTCGTAACACTATGATAGTCCACTTCCGAAATCTACTTCACGATACATCTTCAAATTTAAGTTTAAAATAAAATTCCTTTCGGCAAATTGGAAATCGAAGTAGATTCCTTTTTTTCGGAGATATAAGGAAAAGAAAACTCCCCATCATTTCAACCTCTAATTCCTCTAATTTCATGTGAGTTGGAGGAGGATGAAAGAGTGTAGAAGAGAATGCAATTGATGACAGTTTTGTTATGAGATGTCACTTGCATAGGTTAAAAAAAGCAGTGGAAGATAGGGGTTAAAACCCACTTTTTACACTCTTTCGAAACAATTTAGCATAAAATTTGCTCCTTTGAGAAATAGAAACTGAAACCAGACTGAGTTTTGAAAAAAAATCGTTTTAAGTTCCATTAGAAGTACGGAAATGCATGGACGATTTCAAGCTGAACTGCCCATTTGACTACAAACTATTATAGTACACTTTTCTTTCGGATTTTTCAAGAATCAAGTTTATGCTATAAAACTTGAAAACATTCATGAATTACGCCATTGAAAAAAATGTGCTAAAATGCCAAACGAAGCTATATGTGACTTTGCTGATTTGCCAGTGTTTAGACCAGAATGATTATCACTTTGATAATAGATAAAATTTTGTAAAGTACATTAAAAAACCCACTTATATAGACTGATGTAAAGGTTGAAAGCTCACTGCATACTAACAAATACAGACTCCATAATGATTAAAATTGTGGCTACATTTTTTCAAACATCCCGAATTATGGAGTTGTTTATGAATAAAAAAACATAAGAAAGGCGCAGTTCGCGTTCGCGCCGTAGATTTTTCGTGAGAACGTCGGGATAAAATCATAAAGAAAGAGCTTCGTATTATTATTATTATTAATTATCAATCTCTTTTATACAATATTTACACACAGTAGTATAATGGTTACAGAATAGATAATATACCCTTGCTACATGCGATAAATTTGTGATTTATCTATTCTGTAACCATTATACTACTCTGCGTAAATATTGTATCAAAGATATTGATAATTAAATTACATATTAATACGAAACACTTGTTTTATGATTTTATCCCGACGTTTTCAAGAAAACTTTACTGCGCGGACCCGAACTGCGCCTTTCTTATATTTTATTTAGAGTAGCTTTTCATGGCGCCATCTGCTGACAGTATACAGAACTACATTTCGCATATGCGTAGTAAAACATTATTTACTGCAAATGCCCATATTTCCTGTGAAGTTCAAATTTTAATACAATGTTTCTTTTACGTATTGTCAAGTATTCTGTAAGTGTCGTACAATTCGAAAGAAAACTCTGCATGTTATAATCAAAAACCATGCGGAGTTAATACCGATTTTTACTTATATCCTGATAAATACTTTTATTGTCTCACTTTGGGTCCTAATAATACTCCTCAGGCTCTTTAAAATGAGACCAGAATCAACCTCCTAGCTAAACGCGTTTGCACGCTACACTTATTTATAACCTTGCTTAAGATTATATCATAACAATCACTGGTACGATGACGACACAGGCAAAACAAATACTATGGGACAACCTCTTACAGATATGATCTATCCGTTGTGGAGTCAACCATTCTTTTCGCATTATTAGTCTCGTAGTTATTAGCGATTCAAATCTGAGGGTATTTTGTCACACAGGAAAGTTCGACCGACTATCACTGTAACGCGACGAAAGACATTTTTACGTCAAAAAATCTGTTTCATAAAAAATGCAAGAAAAAACATAGAAAGCTGAAGAAAATTCTTGAAAGTGGCACATTTCTTTCAGTGACATGGGGAACACTTCTTCTAAAATTACTGATTTGTTCAATTTCAGTCCCTTAAATATATAAACATTTCGTAATATTTCAATTCTCAATCTTTACTTTCTGAAACCCGAAATGCAACACTTGAAACAATGGGAGTTCATAACTGTGACTTCTTGTTCTAGTTTCAAAATGGTTAAATTATTAATTAGTTGTTCTTGTTTATAGGTACACTAAAAGCCCGGTTAGCTGAAACCCTGGTTATCAGAAATGTCTCTGAAATCGCCAATCCGAAAAACATGTACTGTAAGGCACGAAAATAATCGCGGAGACGACAGCGCGCTGGGCTATGGCTAGCGGAGAGGTGAAAGCCCAATAAAAAAAAAATCTTATTTTAACTTTAATGAAAAACGTAAGTGTAGCCAACAAAGAGAATTTTGAATTCGTTTTACGCTCAAAACATTTGACAATTACATTCTGTAAAAAGATACAAAATAGTAATAGATGTCCGAGGCTTAATTGAAAAAATCGTTATCTGAAACGGCTTCCCCATCCCTTTAGTTCGGTTAACAGGGGTTGCAGTGTAAATCAGGAGCATTTCAATCACAGAAGATTTTGTTTGACCATTCAGTAATGTAAAATTAAATACGTATTAAGAAGTCAGTATTAACATTGTAATATTCGTAACGAATAAATATATATATATATTTGTAGAATTATTAAAATATTTAAAGAAAAGAAATTAATTAGATAAAAAAATCAGTTTGGTCACAAAAGAAATTAAATTAGATTAAAAAATATTTTGGTCATAAAAAGAGATAATTTAAAATATCGTTTATTGAAAAAAGAAATTAATTTAAAAATCGTTTGGATAATTTTTTCTAAAGGTTACAAAAATAGTTGGCAACGATACTATTTGTCTTTTACTAACGTTGCCTAAACGCGGAAAAGAAGAATAATGATGATTAATGGAATTCGATGCAAGTTCAGATGATGTAACGTTTGTGATACAGAGTGATGTAACATTTGTGAGCAAAAGTGATCTACGATGTAGTGTATGTGTTGTTTTGCATGTTTAGGCTGTGAAGAGTCAATTCGTACGATAAGAAGGTAATCGATTCTCACTATGCTGAATACATCATAACATTAGTCGCATATTCGCGTACACTGCAATCGTGAACTTTTTTGAATACTTATACGCATGGCAGAGAATTTCAAAAATTATATGGAATCCCTAACACCCAATCAATATTACTACACTCGCCTTTGAAGCATAGAATGATGCGTAATCCTTTCTTCGATAGCTTTCTTAAAATTTTTCAATGCCCTGAAAATCAAAAGAGATTTTAATAAAGATAGATATTTTATAACATCCTGAATTTTGAAAAATCTGGATGTATAAACTATACAAAATAGTTTTAAGTATTTAGAACATAATTACATAATCAAAAATAATCTTAGAATATGACAAGTAATGAATTATGTATTTCTAAATGCTAGTTTAATAAGTTAAATCAAGAGACCACCCCAAGCTGTAATACTACATCTAATATTCACCCAGACAAATACTGCTTTGTCTCCAAACCCATAAAGATCACCCCTTTAATCGACGTTCTTAAGATTAATCTCAGATTAAATTTAAATGATGCTTCATTACTTGACGTTGCCCGGAAAAGATGCAAACTCATTTGTTTTTTATTATAATTTAATTTATTTATCTGTTATTACAAATTTATTTCAAGATTTAGCCATCTGATTGTTTCAAATCAAGACTAGTATTTTTTTCACGATTTTACTCGAAAGGGGTGACACAATGAGTAGATGAGTCTTTCGGATTTTTGTTAAGTCACGCAAGTAAAATGTAAATGTCTCCCCTTCATTTCTCACTTCGCCCTATTTTAGGTGAAATAACTCCTCCTGGCACAGGCGCAAAAGCTAGGAGGATTTCAGAATCTGAGTCATCTACACGGTTTTAATCTCTGTTGAATGATTTGCTCCGTATATTAAAGTTCATTTAGAATTGATTCTTGTATTTAAAAAATTCGCCATAATCTTTCCTACTTAATTTGTTTTAAAACTATACTTTTGAAAGTTGGAAATCGGCATTGTTGGGTGCGTTTCTGTTAACGGAACCTCAATCGTCGCCAAGATGAAATTGTTGGCGTTTTCCGTTTTTTAGCATATCATCGCTAAGGTGACTAGAATTTTTCGATCAAAATTCTAAAAGAACAAAAATTCTTTAATGAAATGCATCATTTCACGGCGACAGTGACAATTAAGATTCGTTAGGTTCCACCAGGCTGCTAGGGTGCAAATCTATCCCAATCAATCGCCAAATCTTGGAGATCCTCCGTTAGGTGGCTTTTCCTGGAGTTCCATGGAAGTAACCGAGTTGGTTTAGAATGGACCCCAAATAATATGGCAAATGCAATTCACATGTTCAAGGTGCCAGTGGGGGGCGTCCAGAGACGAGGCCCTGTCGGGGATGCTGTGCCTCCTCGGTAGGAATTTTGACCCCGTTACAATGGCTATTCAGCTAGGTAGATAAAATAAAAACTGGTAAATTTGAGAAGATTATCATTACGCCCCCCTCCCCTGACAGCAGTTCGTGCCCCCCTGTTTGGAAGACCTGCCTCTCCGTCGGGCGACTCTAACGCCACCTCTGCTATTGTTTACTGTTTGTTCATGAGAGAACAAAAGAACACATGCATTTTTCTGCCTTATATAAGTTTATAGTCTTATGTCAGAATAGTAATATGATCAGATTTTTGTGTTTTGATCCCTTTTTCCTCAGCTCATCTTCAACTTGTTCAGAATTCACTGTTGCTATTATGTCAAATGAACAGTTAAGGTTTGACCTAAATGGCAAGTGATGAGCAAGAATACTCATCACAAATGAAAGTATTTTACATATTCAAGCTATAATTAGGAAAATAGAGCATTCATCTTATTCAGAGTGTGGATTACTGTGAGAAAAATGTACGAAGCTTTTATTTCTCTGCCAGAATCTCTTCTTAATTTGATTATATCACATGTTAAACCTAATTTTCTCAACAGAAAATCAATAGAATTTGATATGCCAATATAGTAAAATATCAGTGAATACCAGACATTTTACTATTTGCAGGAAGAATAGCATTGTGATTATGATATATTTAAAATTTATTAGCTTAGTTCCGACAGAGTATAACTATTTCACAGAATTACAAAAAACGAATAACTAGTAGTAATACCTCTTTCCATAAACGAGTTTTTCATATACTTCTGACAAGTAAAAAATAGCTGACGTGATATCATGCACTATCTAAAACAATGAAAAAAAATTATAATTATTTTATCAGTAAAATATACAATTAAAAAAATAAAATTCCGGTATTAAAGGATGGGTATTTATCGTAGAATGCCAGATTCTCGCACTTAAATGTTCGGCTGCGTTCCAACATTACTAGTCTATCGAATGTATTTTCTGTGTTTTGTTTGTTTTTTTCAATTATTTTGTAACAACATTTGTAAACAATCCAACTGGAATGTTCTCTCTATCTACTTGTACGTACAGGAGTTCGTTTCTATTTCACTATTTATCTAAAATAAACTACTGGATAAGGAGACAAGGAATGGGCTTCATATTTTCCCAATAAAATTTATTTCTTCAAACATAGGACAAACATAAAAACACATAACACACAGAACAAGGAAAACAAAATATCTTCAACACCTTTTGCTGACAACCTTCTCAACCCGCTGCTACTATGTACCCAGTACTCACTGACTGTTTACCAACTCCATCGCCAGTCTGGCGGAAGGTTAGAAAGTGGCAACTACAGCGTGGATTTGTGTCAAGCTAATCTTCACGATCGTTCCATCCACGACAAAACCGATAGTCGTACTGAAAAAATCGGTGAAAGTGAGCGGAAGGTTGGATATCCTTCATCTCCATCCTTCCTTCCTCCATTTCGCGGCCCCCTATAAAGCAGCACTAGAGAGATAGTATAAATGTGTGCGGAGAAAGGGAAGTTGAGTACATGTAGTTCTAAAGCAGGCCATTCACCACTCTTCAAAATGGGATTTTGGAATAAGGGAAAGGAAAATCCTATAGTCAAAGTCGAAAACCTATGAGGAGATTTGTAGAAATGGATTCGAAGAGGGAATTCAAAGAACTCAAAATCCATCCGCTGAAAATTCCAATTTGGGGCTTCGATGCGAGGGGTGGCGGCAAAACAAAGTATCTGCCACATTGGGACCTCGCGTCGAGAAGCTAAATGAAACTCAGGGAATTCCCCGCGTGGGGAAGAGGAATCTGGGTGGCAGGAATTCTGCAACTTTAGTCCTACTCAAAACAAACTCTGGAACATCCGTGAATGCTTGCCTTATTTTACACACGTTTTATTAACTCCGCTTTCTTGTCTGTCTGTCACATCATTCGATTACAAATCTTGCAGTCGATTAAAATAACTTCCGATGAATGGAGACTTATCTAGAAACATAGTTCAGAACTAGATGACAATGCATTATTAATTCGCTTTCTTGTCTGTCTGTCCGATCTGTTTGTCTGTCATTTCGCCTTTTGCATGACGCGCATCTGCGAGTACGTTTTCATTATATCTCGAAAACTATTATTTATTACAGACTTGGTTCTTGGAGGTATATGGATGGACCATGGCATAAGTATACCCCATATTTTAGCCATATCTTTGCGCATGCGCAGTACGTTTCAGTATATCTCGAAAATATGCTTTATTACAGACTTGGTTCTTGGGTATATGGGATGGACCTTAGGATCTTCAAGCACCCATATTTTAGCCATATCTTTGTGCATTCCGTTTATTCATTATATCTCGAAAAATAGTAACATTGCGGGCTTAATTTCTTGGGTATATGGATGACCCATGGTATCATCAAGCACCCCATAATTTAGCCATATCATGCGCGGGACGTTTCATTATATCTCGAAAACTATTAACATTACAGATTTGGTTCTTGGGTATATGGATGACCCATGGGACCATCAAGAAGCACCTCAAATTTTAGCCATATTTTTGCGCTTGCATTACGTTTCATTATATCTCAAAGGTCTCTCTGCATCACATAACACTTTTCAGAAAATAACAATTTTCTATTTATAATAAGGTGAAAACTGAAATAAACACAGAAATTTGCCACATGTCTCCGTCACCATCTCATCAAGATGTTTAAAATCGATTACAAAATTTCACACACAGAAGACTAAAGCAGAAAATAATTATTTAAAAAAATAAATGTTTTAATAATTTTAAAAACGGACTAAAAATATAAATAATTTCTTCTAGCCCATACATATTTATAACCCCCATACAATTTAAAACGAAAAACGTGGGGCGCATGCAATATTTAAAGGAGTAAAGGGTAGCTGTCGTGAGAAAACTCACACAACAGTTCATATCATTTCCTTTGCAATAAAATTGTTAGTGACTGAAATAAACTATTTATGCATCAATTATCTATTATGCGCCCCGTTTCGTTTGAATCTGTATGGGTTATAAATCTGTATAAATTACAAGTAAATCATTTCTTTTAGTCCGTTTTCAAAACGTGATCTATTAAAATTTTTATTTTTTAAATAATTATTTCGACTAAAATGGGTGAAAAAAAGCCTTGGGACAAATAGCAGCATATCTGAGTTTTCTCATGAATGCCCACCTTAGAGGAAATCGCAGAATGCAGGGAGATAGGAGTGAACGGTGGTAGATGGATTTACGTTGCATGGAGCGGTCGTGAATGACTACCAAAATTGATAGGCTAAAAAAAATGGAATGGCGTTAGAGCGCCACCACGCCCTTTGTGTTGAGTAGAGCACCCTTATTGATGACCGACTTTACGCTTCGTAGAATCATGAAGAAAAAATCGAGTATGTGTTGTATATCGGACCATTACCCATTAACCGATTGGATCTAAAATTTGATGAATCTCAGACGTCAAGATCATATATTAAATTTTATTTACCCAGTTGTGTCTTTCAGTTACGGTGTTCACATTCATAATGACAGACGCAAACTGAAGAACTACTCTTTGGTAAATTCGTCCACTATTGAATGGGTAGTTTTTAGTGTAAAAGATCATACTTTTTAATTTCATCCATCAAACTCAATGTGTTATTGAGTTATCGTGTTCATAAGCACAAAAAGACAGGTAACCTTTTGAGGATTTCGTTCAAAATTTAACACCAGATCTGAATTCTAGTAACAAAATACATATATGACCATTTCATCCCTCTAGCTCGTTTGTATTTTTGAGTTATTCACGTATGCACAAGGTCGGACAAACAGGCAGACTTCCAGTTGACAGATTTTATACAAATTTGATAAAAATCTAAAATTCTAGTGTTAAGACAGGCATAATTCTAAAATGGTTTCTTCTGAGGGGAGATCTAAAACGTGGAGAGTCACTTGAAAATCTCGAGAAATCTTTGACCATTATAATTCCTGTAGGGCAAGAAATTCGAACCCCGATAATCCGAAATTCGGATAATCCGAACAACTTTTAAAATTTTCTGAAGAATCTTTACTGGAAATGAAGGGAAAATAACAATTAGAATCAGAAACAAAACCAATGTTTATTTCTAACATAAAAAGAGTATTCAAATCGGTCTTTGGTATTAGATGCAGCACCTTAATTAGTAGAAACAAACTCAGATATCTTCTTTTCACCCTCAACTTGTTCATACTGTACCGTGCGAATCGCCGCGTGCTCTTTCACTTTCATGACACCCAAGTCAATACTCTACTGCAGTGGACACAGCCCATAGGCCGCGACCCTTGTAGGCCTCGGATAATATTAATGGGCCACTTGAGAATGCTAGTCAAGTCGAAGTCAGGAGCTTCAGTCTTTACTCGTTTTTTTTTTGCTTTATAAAACAATATATCTTCATTCCTTTTTACAATGGCCACTAATTACTAGCATGTAGGGCATCCTTTTAGGTGTCCACACCTTATCTGGTCAATAGCTAATTTCTAAACCGTTAGAGATAGACATATAGTTCCAATTGTTAAAAGGCTTTAAATGAAGGAAGGTATAATATATGTTTTAGTCACTAAATAAATTTCTGAAAAAAATTACAATTCCTAACTTTTTTAGGTGGTTCCCAGTCCTATCAGTTATATTTAGTAAAATATTCTTGACCTCCTAAAATTTTAACCAAGAAAGTCAGCAATACGTAACTTCT
>BGPR01027214.1:0-20916 GCA_013235015.1 Araneus ventricosus
CATAAGTATCGGTGGTATGCCAGGAAGACATGTAACCACTGGTTATATCCATTAAATCAAAATGTTTAATAAATATACGCTGGACGCTGTCGTGCTGTTTTAACGAGCAGATGATAATAAATATCCAGCACGAAATACCTGCAATTCAATCAGCACAAATATATCGCCAGTAATTGCGCCTCATCATCGAATATTTAAGCTATCCGGCGACAACATGAGCCAGGTGACGCGCCGGCTTTGCGCAGTATACTTGCGGGGAAACAGAAACACCGGCAGAGTAAAGTTTGTGTTACGTTTTGCGTTGTACGGAACTTTGTGGTCGCGCTGGAGGCGGCATGATGGGTTGTGACACTGATGTAACCGCCACCGCCGCGCTGGCATTAACGAGAGGGGTCCGAAGATGAGGATGTCGGCGAATGGGTAATTTTGCAGATCTAATTTATGCGTTAGATGTTTAATTTCTCGCCGATTCCTACCTAACTTCACTACGGTGAATTTAGAATAGCAGTTTTCTGCGGCACTAGCAATTTCAATTTTTCAATTCGTATATTCTCTCTGTTTCTGTTCTTTCCTAGTAATTCGCCTCCTGCCTCGCGTTTCCTGGCGATCACTTACTGCCCCTTCGAGAAATCTTCATCATAATTGAGTTTTAATTTTCCTACAAATGTCAATTCTGAGCGGAATATCTATTCCCACATTTTCCATGACCTAGTCACCTACTTTCTTAAATATTGCTGAAATACCGCTTTTCAAAATTTACAAGATACACATCCACGAGATTACACCATACACAATGCAAAACAAACAGGTATACAAAAACCTTTATAACTCTCTAACCTTTATTAAATTACATACAACAAAACTAAAATTTCTATCAGCTAAATTAACACGTTCCGACGCTTGACATGGACTAGATGAGAAATGCTGAACTGAGTAAACTGATGAGGCACCGTTGCCTCCACGCGCACCATTCTCTGAGGCTTTGCTTCCACAACATTGAAGTTTACCTCCTAATAGTCAGCACGACCTTTTTTTACACAGTCCCTAGTCTCATCTCTGGTTCCAAAGTAGTAGTCAACGAAGTGGGTCTTTCTTCAAGAAAAACAGTAGTCAGCAGTGTCGGCTCAGCGTTCTCCGGCAAGGCTCCTCCTGGTTTCCCCAGGCAGAGGTCCCATAAGCTCCTCCTGGTCTCTCCAAAAGGTAGAAGTCCGACAAGCTCTCCCCTGGTCTCTCAAACGAGTAGAAGGTCAGCTGGACTCTCCTCTAGTTTCTCCGAAAGCACTGACAGCATTGATTATTTGCAACGCACTTCTACGAGTAACTCACGGGTAGGTATCTCGCAAGCTTCCAACAAAATTAGTATTGCTGTAAGATCTTAGACCAGTGATAGTGAGGTTGATTAGATATCACAAGACACAGCATTATGGATAGAATTTTAATAGACTTCTGGCTTAAGAACATTACGAAAAGTAATGTAATGCTCTATTACTTGCCTAACCTCACGCGCTCTTCTATCTTTGGTAGAGAGAAACAATTGTCAGTACTGTCATTTAAAGACGATAGATCTATTAATTAGGGCGGATCCTTCCTTCGGATTTCAACAGATCATGGGCGACTATATCATACCTGTCCTTTCAATTATGTTATTCAGTCAGCGCGTTTAATTTCTTTTCAGAAATCTCGTTTGTCATGTTATGAGACGTAGATATCGGTTTTTGATGAATAGGCTTTGATTACTTACAAAATCGCATTCAACCAGATGAGTTTTAAAAGGATCATTGGGAATCTTTTGATGTTCGTAACACTTATTTAATGCTCTCACTCTCGGTCAGACTCAGACTCCACTTCTAATTTGACTTCTTTGATTCGATCAAAATCATAAATTTTTTGGATCAGAACCGAGTACGGAATTCAATTCTCCGTTTCAATTCTTGATTTTCCCTCCCCTCCATTAACAAATAAATTTATCCGTCACTAGTCTCTGTCTGGTACGTTTACATTAAATTTACATGGTAAGTTTAGATTTTATCATTTTTACCTTCCTCCTCAATGTAGTAATTCTTGTCTAGGAAGATTGCTTTCAATAACGCCAGGACGTCCATTGCACTGCTATTTTATTCGGTTTGAGGTGGCCAGTAATATTGTATCCCCGGACAAAAAATTCAAGCATTGACATGTTTTCTCGCATCAGACATTCCGTTTATCTCTGACTTCTGTCATTTTTGCTATCGCCAACTCCTGACAACGTCTCATCCGATTTATTAAATCAAATACATATTCGGTAACAGTCAAATCTTCCTCTTGGGGTTTGACATAATGCTCATACAATAAAATTTCAGGAGTGATTAAATTTTTAACGTGGACATGTTCCGCGGGACTAAACATAGTGCTCTCATGCGTAATGGTTTGCAGAGCTAGCAAAGTTGCTGGAATATTTTTCTCCCAGTCTTGTCCTGACTCTAAACATAACACATTCAAGATTCGCTTGACCGTTCGATGGAAGCGATCCACCGGTTTCGATTGAGGATGATGCACGGAGCTTTGCGTTACCTTAATCCCGAATCGATCAAAAAATTTTGTTGTCAGGAAGATAGTGAAGGACGTCCCCAAGTCACTTTGAATCTTTCGCGGTAAACCCATCCTACTAAATACCTAGAATAAAGAGTCTGTAACGGAAACAGAGCTGATATCCGCTACCGGTATGGCATCGCGATATTTTGATGACATGCAATTTGCAGTTAACAGGTAACTACTACAGGTAACAGGTATCAAATTTAATTATATTAACAGGTTCTCGTTATATAGATTTTATAATATTTTAACACGTTCTCTGATGAACTTCACATTTTTAATGTGTCTCTAGGTGCTTTTAAGTCGAAATGTTTGCATCTTTTAAATACATGATATGTTTTATTTTGCCTTTCTATAACATTTTTATGCTGCTTGATTTTCCGTGTTCTTATGAATTCGACCAGTTTCTTGGCGCCGTATTTGATTTATTTTTATATTTAGTGTTGCATTTGTTTAAAATATAGTGTGTATTTACGTTTTTAAACTTTTAAACTCCTGGTGTGTTTTTATTAGGCTCGGTGTTTGCGTGTTTTGACTATTTGACCCTTGCTGTTTGGAAATAAACTTTAAATTAAAAAACAATTACGGCTTTTGGTGTCATTGTGTGTCTTAAAGTTTTGTGATTATGTGTTTTCGTTTTCAATAATATATACGTTTGCACAATTTTTATGATTCTATGTATTCTCTGTGGTCTATCTTTTTGCTTTCTAAGGCATATATATATTTTATTAACTCATTGTGACTTTTGTTCTTTGTGTTTTTGTCAGCACTCTGTAAATGGAGTTTTCTCTGTAGTGTGCTCTTCGTTAAAATAAATAAACTATTCCATTTCGACGAGGTGGGCAAAGGGATAACTGCGTCTAAGTTCATTTTCGAAAATAACTCCGTAATTATGGGCACAAGTTTCAGCGGACCCTTAACTTTGTCTTTGCACTTCCCCATCCGTTGACATATCCTTCTATCTCTTTGATACAGTTTGGCCAAAAATAATTCTTCAGCAAGCGGTCTTTCGTTGTTCTTACACCGAGGTGAGACGATGTTCCCTCTTGACACAAGGCCAAAATTTTGTCTCGATAAACTTTAGGAATCTCCACTTATAAGCTGACGTTCACAAATTGGTCTTTGGACATCTTTAACAGAATATCCCCTTCTATTTGATACTCTGAATTTTCCTTCGCTGCCTGAAGAAAACACGCCTGCAGTCACTCTGCGCTTTCCATAACTCGTCACTACTAACTTCCACTAATTTCCCGTATTCCTTATCTGCGGGAGGCAACCTGAGAGGGGTGGAGTCTACAGTAAAAACAGCAGCGGTGCATTCTGCGGGAGCGACTTTCCCTTTTTTCTCACAACTCCCTTAGGAGTCGGTTCTACGGGTTTGACTTCTCGTTAAGACTGCATTCAAATTCGACTACCGTTTAGCCTCAAGGATTAACTGATGCGTGTTATTGCTTAACAAATACCAGCCACTGTGCAGCTGCGCGTCAACAACTGCGGCATTAGTTACAATGTAATCGAACTCAGGGCTCTGAAGCTCTACCTTAACCCTTAGAGATCTCGAAGAGAGCAGACGTGCTTTTCACGCTCTCCAGCTCTCTGAGTTTCGAGCGCGTTTTTGCAAAGTGTTTTGTGTTTGTGCCTGCCTGCCGCCGCCCCCGCTGGATATTTTTCGATAATTTCTGTTGATATAGTGCTAAACCGCACGGACAGTGCACCTGTATTCTTAGTGTGAAGTGTTTTGAACAATTTGTGACTTTCTTGTGCCCATTTATCAGGATTTTTGAATGGATTACACGTTTTCGATGATGTCGGCTAACCTGCCATAGAAGGCGCTGGAGTAAGTACCTCCTAATTACTTCCATCTTTTAGTGTGTGTCATGTAGAGCAATTTGATATATGTATTATGTGTATAACTTAATTTGCTGATTTTATATGAATTTTTAAAGTTGTGTTTTGCTCTCGTGCCGGACTAATGTTCTCCTTTCTACCTTTCACTTTCCCCTTTTATAACTCTGTTAATTATCAGTTTATTAGGAATCACCACTTGTAAGCTAACGCTCCCAAAATGGTCTTTGGACTTCCTAAGAAGAATCTCCCTTTCTTTTCGATACTCGGAATTTTCCTTCTCTTCCTGAAGAAAACAAGCCTGCAGGGTCGGACAATCTCTCTTCTTTCTCCATAACTCGTCACTACTAATTTCCACTAATTTCCCGTCTTCCATATCTGCGGGAGGCAAATTCAGAGGGGTCGAATCTACAGTGAAAACAGAAGCAGGCTCTTCTGCGGGAGCGACTTTCCCTTTTTTCTCACGACTCCGCAATTTGTCGGTTTTACGGGTTTGAATTCTTGTTAAGACTGCATTCAAATTCGGCTTCCGTTTAACCTGAAGGATTGACTGATGCGTGTTATTGCTTAACAAATACCAGCCACTGTCCAGTTGCGCGTCAACTACTGCGGATTTAGTTACAATGTAACCGAACTCAGGGCTCTGAAGCTCTACCTTAGCCAAAGGTAAACAATTGTAATTCAAATCAAGGGGCTGTTTAATCCAAACGACTTCCCCTGTAAAGTTTTCTGGGCGAACGTGGTTTCGGCTAACGATATCAATTGATGCACCTGTGTCCCTCAAAATATCCATCTCTTCATCGTTTACAAGAGCTTTGCTTAAACACGGGGCGAACAAAGTTTCGACCTGCTCTGAAATTCCTACACGATTTATTAGCTCATTGATTTTATTTAGTTGTGGTCAATTCAGTCGTAAATGCAAGGTCGAATGGCTAATATAACATGCGGGCGTCGTTCTTCAAGTATACACAAAATAACTATAACTCTTTAAACCTTTTATTGAAATTACACATACAACAAAAAACTAAAATTTCTATCATGCAAAATAACACACAAAATATAGCACAACTTCAGAAATTTTAAAACAAGCCAATTTCCTATTGATTCCAATGAGAAAATGTTCCTAACATTTACGGTATAAATTTTGCCTAAATGTTAATTTCCAACAAGATAATTATTTTAGTTTTCAAAATTTTGTTTTTACGCAAGAACATAGATGGATGCACTTAACCCTACGAACTTGGTTTTCCAGCAAAACATCTATATATATAATTCTCTTACGTGGCGACAAAAAAGGGTCGAATTTCTTAATCGCCGTTTTGCAACAGCTCGCAAGTTTCATTTGTTTACATCCCCGGAATGTCCGAAAACGCTTCGCGCGCGTGAGATCCCGTTTATTGAAAACTATTATTAGTAGTTGAAAATTTGTAAAAATAATGAATTTATGTCGTGCTGTTGTATTATGAACGGAGCTGTGATACAGTTCAGGAATCCACTGTAAGGCGATGTATTAGAAACGAAGCCGATAATCGCCGTCGCCCAAAACGTGTGTGTATTCGAAATGATGTTGAGGAGCATAATTGTGGAACTATGTCCGAACAGAGCGGTTTTTGTGGGGCTGTTTATTGGAAGAAAGAAAAAAATACTGCCCATAAGTATACAAAATGTTGCCATGATGGAAAGGTTCAGCTACCGTCATTTCCTGATGCACCGGAACTATTGAAAGCAAACTGAAAATTCACCTGATGCTGAAAATTATCGATAGCGAATTCGGGAATACAATTCTGCCTTAGCATTTGCTTCGATGGGAGCACAAATTAAACCACCACGTGGAACTGGGACATACTGTTACTGTTTACATGGTCAAGTGCACCACAGAGTTTCCCCCCTGTATGCAAGTGACGAACATAAAGAAAGTTTATATTTGACTCCAGTGAGGCAACAGAGAAACGCGTGAGTAACAATCAAAATTGCTTGCAACATGCATTTGTAAAACTTGAATTTATGTTAAGGGAAATCAATCCCTTTGCTCAGTCAGATCTTCAAATGTACCGATTGGTACAAGAGGAGCACCCAACTACATTAGTGAAAATGGTATTTTTGGAAGACAAAAATTTGGATAAGCGGCGCTATAATGCTCCTACTTTATGCACTGAAGTAGCAGCTATATTTGTGTGTGTGTAGGTGATAATGGATAGCCCCCAGCCAACCGAGACATTTGTGTGTACGCAGTTGGGGATACATGCCAAAGCATTTCACCTTTAAATCAATGCTGTGATCCAATGATCTATCATTTGCTATTTCCAAGGGGCGAGTGTAGTTGGAACACTGGAATGGAATATGTAGAAGAAAGGAGAACAGCAAAGCGCACTCGTGTTACTCAACTACAATATTATGCATACAGACTTTCCCAGCGAAATGGCTTCAGTATTTTGCACAATAGTGGTAAGCTTTTTCAGCAATATATTGTTGATGCATATGTTAAAACTGAAGGCTCATGTTTACATTTTTTGCGACAAAATCAAGAAGATTTGCGAATTGAACTTTATCGGGGGCTTTTAGATGCTTTAGTGTCGAGCACATAATGAAAATATACGCACTGGAAAACTTATAATACTGCCATCCTCTTTCCAGGGGAGCCCACGTCATATGCAACAGAATTACTAAATATCTAGAATAAAGCGTCTGTTACGGAAACAGAGTTGATATCCGCTACCGATATGGCATCGGGATATTTTGACGACATGCAAATTGCAGTTAACAGGTAACTACTACAGGTAACAGGTATCAAATTTAATTATATTAACAGGTTCTCGCTATTCGATTTTCCGTGTTCTTATGTATTCGACCAGATTTTTGGCGCCGTGTTTGATTTATTTTTATCTTTAGTGTTGCAGTTTTTTAATCTCAAGTGTGTATTTACGTTTTTAATTTTTTAAACTCCTGGTGTGTTTTTTATTAGACTCGGTGTTTGCGTGTTTTGACTTTTTGACCCTTGTTTTTTGGAAATAAACTTTAAATTTTAAAAAATTACGGCTTTTGGTTTCATAGTGTGTCTTAAAGTTTTGTGATTATGTGGTTTAGTTTTTAATTATATATACGTTTGCATGAGTTTTATGATTCTATGTATTCTCTGTGGTCTACTTTTTGCTTTCTAAGGCATATATATTTGTTTATTTTTTATTTATTCATTGTGACTTTTGTTCTTTGTGTGTTTGTCAGCACTCTGTAAATTTAATTTTCTCTGTAGTGTGCTTTCCTTTTAAAGAAATAAATAAATAAACTATTCCCTTTGGACGAGGTGGGCAAGGGGATTAATGCGTCTATGTTCATTTTCGAAAATACCTCCGTAATTTTGGGCACATGTTTCAGCGGAGCCTTAACTTTGACTTTGCACTTCCCATCCGTTGACACGGGTCGCAAGACCTAACATATCCTTCTATCTCTTTGATACAGTTTGGCCAAAAATAATGCTTCAGTAAGCGGTCTTTCGTTCTTCTTACACCGAGGTGAGACGAGGTTCCCTCGTTTCACAAGGCCAAAATTTTGTCTCGATAAACTTTAGGAATCACCACTTGTAAGCTAACGTTCCCAAAATGGTCTTTGGACATCCTAAACAGAATCTCCCCTTCTATTCGATACTCGGAATTTTCCTTCGCTGCCTGTAGAAAACACGCCTGCAGTTTCTCGCGCTTTCCATAACTCGTCACTACTAACTTCCACTAATTTCCCGTCCTCCTTATCTGCGGGAGGCAACCTCAGAGGGGTGGAATCTGCAGTAAAAACAGCAGTAGGGTCTTCTGCGGGAGCGACTTTCCCTTTTTTCTCACGACTCCGCGAGGAGTCGGTTCTACGTGTTTGACTTCTCATTAAGACTACATTCAAATTCGGCTTCCGTTTAGCCTCAAGGATTAACTGATGCGTGTTATTGCTTAAAGAATACCAGCCACTGTCCAGCTGCGCGTCAACTACTGCGGCATTAGTTACAATGTAATTGAACTCAGGGCTCTGAAGCTCTACCTTAACCCTTAGAGATCTCGAAGAGAGCAGACGTGCCTTTCACGCTCTCCAGCTCTCTGATTCTTAGTGTGAACTTTTTGAACAATTTGTGACTTTCTTGTGCCCATTTACAGAATTTTTCAATGGATTACACGTTTTCGATGATGTCCGGCTAACCTGCGATAGAGGGCGCTGCGGTAAGTACCTCCTAATCACTTCCATCTTTTAGTGTATGTCATGTAGAGCAATTTGATATATGTATTATGTGTATAACTTAATTTGCTGATTTTATATGAATTTTTAAAGTTCTGTTTTGCTCTCGTGCCGGACTCCTGTTCTCCTTTCTGCCTTTCACTTTGCCCTTTTATAACTCTGTTAATTATCAGTTTATTCTTCTGCAAGTCTAATAGCACCTAGTGTATGCGATTCCTATTGTATCTAAAAAAGAATTTTGACTTTATCTTTTTTTGTAAAAGTTATAAGTATTTTAGTTTTTCTCCCCCCTCTGAAAACAGCCCCTTTTTTCTTCATTTTTGTAAACATGTTTTTTAAAAATTCATATCTCCTAAAATTTTATAATTAGAGTTAATATCTTTCTTCATCCCCATTATTTAAGCGATTTTCTTTCAAATGAGCCCTTTCTTAAAAGTCTGAGATTTATTTCTATTTTTAATATTTTTTCAAAACTTGTCTAAATGAAGCCTCTCGCCTTTTTCGCCCTCTCTGTGGGTGGAAGACTGGAGGAAAGCACGATAGCGTCTGTTTCCTTTAATGTTAACTCTATGGGGATTTTTTACTTCTTTATTTTTAACTTGTTAATTAATTGCTAATTTGCTTTCAATTGCTAATTTTTTATCTTTGCTCCGGTGTAAGTCCCGATCTTTTATGTTTATTATAAGTGTGTCTTTAATAGTGATTTCTAATTTATTCTGTGTACTGTTAAAATTGTTTTCAATATGTCAGCCATTTTTGCCATTTTGTCTAAGTCCGTGGCGTCCCTTGAGTCAGCACTTTTCAAGGGCGTTGCCACTAACTACAGATAAATTGCGAATTTCCTGCTTTCACCAGCATCTTTTCAAAACTAATATCGATAGAGTATTACAAGTCTGCTTGTACCACTATCTTGTAGCATAGAGCTGCTTAGTGGCCCCATAGACTTAACATGGGGATACTTCTTTATTTTCTCTAGCTCTGATTTTTGGCCCGATAGTGTTCTAATTTGGAGATAATATACCTTTGCATTAGTACACAGGTGTAATTTTTCTTATTTGCATATCTTTTTATTTTAACCCTTTTTTAGCCTTTGGGACATAGAAAATTTTCTTCCATAGGATTAACATGGGGAATTTTCAAAACGTTAGCTATAGCGCTAACTATTCCTCATAGAAACTTCTAATTTGGTAGTGATGTACCCCAGTACTGGCTCTTTAAAAGCTAACTATTTTTAGTTTAGTACTGGTATTCTTTCCCACTTTTGTCCCCCTCTAAAACTTAGAATTAGCTTGCTTTCGGCTCCTTCTGGGCGCAAGTTGATGGGTTATATCTCGTTAACTATTAGCCGAGAACCAACCAAATTTTTTCCGAAGGTACCTCACACCCTTGACTTCATTTCTAATTAGCTGTCCTTGCTCTAATTGCATTTTCTCCCCCTCTCCTTTTTCATATTCTGGCCTCTTGAGGGAGTTGTTTTTGGTGGAGCAGCGATTTGAACAGGTGTGAGTGATTCTAAGTGCCCCCTTTTTTTCAAGCCCTTGCCCCCCTCTTTTCGCCCCCTCTTTTCGCCCCCTCTTTTCCCTCTCCCCTTCTTTGATTTGGTTTGCCCCTTTTGGAGGGAAGAAGAGCATCTGTTAGTTCTCTCTCACAGTGGATGCCACGTGCAAGGACGGATGGCAAATTGGTTGGGTTTTTTTTTAATTTTCCTTCTTTTTTTTAAATTCCGTTTTCTTTCTTTTTCCCCACTTAACGTTTTGCTCTGCATGGCGCGCGCGAGGAGTGGGGTGAGAGGGGGGTGTCCCAGCCTCCTTTACCCCTGTTGATAGTTTAGATTTTTTTCCATTTTCAGGACTCTTTCAAGGGTCATAACCCGCATTCGGCATGATGGAACAAGAAATTCCAGATATGGACTCACTCATCCAAAGCCCTAGTAAGGACGAGATGGATAATGAAATAGAAATTGTCTGTACACATCCCAGCCCTTTTGACAAAGTAGCAAAGAAAACCTCAGCAGTGTTGCACAAGATTCGAGCAACGCTTGCAAAAGCTAATGTTTCGAAGGCAATAGGAAAAGAATTTAGGATGGCACAGTCTGTCTCATTGCATCGTTAAATGAACAGGCAGCCGAAATTGGCACCCTCCAAGCCAGGATAGCTCTGCTGGAGGCCAAAGTCCCAGAATTCAATGCGCTGAAGGAGCAAGACGTAGCGCTCAAAGCAGAGAATGCAGTATTGGTTTCTCCTTTCACAGCTCCCTCTTACGCCAACGCGTTGAAGAGGGTCCCACCAAGTAAAAGTAAAGCAAAGAACGTCTCTTTAGTCTTTGTAAAGAATAAGGACACCTCCTCAGAGGAGGTAAAGGAGACTCTCCTGAAAGCACTGGCCCCCAGCAAAAACGAAACCAGAATAAGGAATGTGAAAAATCTGGCCAAAGGAGGAGTGGCCATAGAAAGCGACTCTGTTAAGGGTACAGAGTCTTTACTCAAGGAAATAAATAGCAATTAACAGCTCAGAACATCTTTTGAAGCAAAAGTGCCCACCAAACGCCTGCCGAGATTAATTATCTACGATGTTGATGAGGCAATTGAGAAGGAAGCATTTGTCATCACTCTCACAAGCCAAAACGGTGGGATAGGAGAACAGGACATTCATTCCTACTTTAAGCTTAAGAGCAGACAAGCAGGTAAGTGTCACTGGGTCTTCGAGACACAACCCAAAACTTTCCACTCGCTTCTAAGAAGGAAGAATACCACACAAGAAGCCTGAATGCAAAAATGAAGCAAATTGCATCAATTGCACAGAAGCAAACCTTAAATTCAAACTCACACATGGAGTTTCTCATGCAGCAACCGTTCCCTGTTGTCATTCCTTGATTCACGAAACTGACCAGCTCATAACCAGGATAAACTATGGTCGTTAATACCATTGCAGAAATCAAAATAATACAGGTTAATCTTCACCACTTCATAGCAGCCACCTCAACACTTGTCCAAAGGGCAAAATATCAAAATATCAGCATTGCCTGTGTGCAAGAGATGCACCAAGTCAGATCAGCGCCGGTTGGGATCCCGTCTCCCTGCAAACTCTTTGTCACACAAAGAGAAGCTCTAAAGGCAGGAATTATTTGTTTCAACCAAGATCTACCAATCATGAAGGTCTTCTTAGCCATCAATACAGTAGGCGCCACCCTCCCATACAGAGGGAAAAATCTCCTTATCATTAATGTATACTGCCCACCTAAAGAAGAACTTCAACACACCCTGGATGAATTGGAAAACTGCCTTATGCTCCCACATGATACAGTGCTAATAACAGGAGACTTCAACTCAAAAAGCCCAGTATGGGGGAGTGACATTGAGGATGAGAGAGGAAGGCAACTTATGGAGTTTGTTCTCCATTAGTGACCCATTCCTACTAGGGAACATCTTTCAGTGAAGAGTTGATGTAGAACCAACCAACAGCGACCACAATAGTATTGCATTCTCAATGTACACGTTTAAACAACCCACGCAAAAGAAAAACAGAAGATTTAACCTGGAAAAAATCAACATCATTTCTTTAAGATCCTCCCTTTCCAAGGAAATTGGCAACAGGGTACTAGGCCAGACGTGAACCTTGACAAAGAGGTAGATGAATATGTCTTTAGAATCATCTCAACCTGCAGAAAGAGTGCCATAAATCACTTGGTCACTCCCAGGAAGCAGAAATGGTGGGACAAAACCCTTGAGATACTCCGAAGTCAAGTCAGGCGAGCAAAACGGAAAATGTAAAAGGCCAGACTTCCAGATGATAGAAAGTACTTGCTGTCACGCTTCAAAAAGATCGAAGGAGAATATAAGTTCAAACTTCTCCAAGCCAAACGGGAAGGATGGTCAGATACATGTGAAGAGGTAACAACGACCCAGCCCTTCGGGGTGCACTTCGACATTGCAAAAAACCCTGAAAGGAGACACTTTCAACTAAGTGCAGTACAGAGACCAGATGGCACTCTGACATCGACAACGGAGGAAGCTCTTCAGGAACTTCTTGAGTTCCATTTCCCATCAGATCCACTTCAGGATAGTCCAGCTAACGCCATCATTCGTCTTCAGAGCAAAGACCCGCCTCTCACGCTGGATGACCCACCTTTTAATTCATCAGAACTCGCAGCAGCAGTGAAAAACATTCGAAATAAAAAGGCTCCTGGCCCGGATGGGCTCTTTGGGGACATAGTCAAGGAAGCATACAAGGTAAACAAGCCCTACCTACTGGATCTGTTCAATGCATGCCTTTCAAAGGGACACTTCCCTGCAAACTGGAAGAAGGCAGAGCTCGTGCTCTTTAACAAAAACAACAAAAAGGACACAGACCCGGCTGCCTTCCGGCCAATCTGTCTTCTCGATGCCCTAGTGAAAATCTTGGACAGGCTCACGACCCAAAGGATCTTTCACCACCTCCTCAAGCACAACAAAATCAGTGCCCATCAATATGGTTTCACGTCAGGAAGGAGCGCACCAGAGGTCATCATACAGCTTAAGGAGTGGATAGTCATAGCCAGATCCCAGAAAAAGCACAGCGCTATTATCTCACTCGATGTTAAGAGTGCTTTTAGCAGAGTATGGTGGCCATTGGTACTTCATAATCTTAAAAGAATGGCCTGTCCAAGAAACCTCTTCAACCTGGTGGCCAGCTTCGTTGATAGAAGATCCATTTCATTCAAGTACGGAGACACAGTTTTCACAAGGGAATATTCTATCGGATGTCCCCAGGGGTCCAATTCCGGACCACTCTTTTGGCTACTCATAGTCAATGATGCTCTAGAGATGGACTTTGGGCAGGACGTGCGAATCCTAGCTTACGCGGATGACATTTACCTTTTTGTGGCAGCTACTGGTAAACAGAATGTCAAGAAATATGCAGAGGCTGTTCTGGGAAAACTACAAGACTGGAGTGCATCAGCCAAAGTTCAATTCGCACACTAGAAAACAATGATCATCCTTTTCGGCAAGAATGGAAGGCACAAACACCCCCGTACTGTTCCTTCAATGGAAAATCCATCAAACTTGCAAGAAAACTAAAAGTTCTTGGAGTAGTCCTGGATGACTATCTCAACGGAAACCCACATCTTCAATATGTTGGTGAAAAAGTGCTCAAGATCCTAAACAGACTCACCATCGCAAGAACCCGTAGAGGGCTCTCGGGTAGGGTACTTAAGTTGCTCTACAAGAGGGCTCTTGAAAGCAACTTAACACTGCCAAACAAGTCCAGAAAATCAATAGTATCCAGAGGCAAATACTCATAGCTGTTACGGGGGCCTATTGTACGACATCCACAGTGGCCCTGCAAGTCATTAGTGGAATAGAGCCGGCGGATCTCGTGTGCGAAATGGAGACATCACTGTACCGCATCAAGCACAACCTGACAAATCCTAATTTCCTCGGAGCCCCCTTCGAGAGCGACCAAGCGGAAAGATATTCTCCCTCTTGGCGCCACCCAAGCTCCATCACCCCAGTCACCTGGGACCAACTCAGCCCGGTCTTCTCTTTGGGAATCTTCACAGATGGTTCCAAAATCAACGGCCAAGTGGGAGCGGCCTTCAACGTTTTCGACCCTGCTCACACTGGAGACTTTCAGTTCAGACTCGACAACCACTGCTCTGTGTTCCAAGCGGAGCTTACTGCCATTAAACTAGCGCTTCTGTGGAAACAGTCACACAAACCATCAACCCACTCCCATCTGTTCACAGACAGTATGAGTTCCCTGAATGCTCTCCAGAAATTCAAACCCAATAGCAACCTGGTAGAGGAAATTCAAGGCCTTATTGATGGAACCATCTCCCTTCACTGGGTGTAAGCCCACATTGGAGTTGTAGGAAATGAGGTTGCGGACAAGGCAGCGAAGGAAGCATCAGCCAGGCCGACACCAGATATTCATCTTGGGATTCCAGAAAGATCTTTCAAAACCCACATCAGAGGTCTCCTGTTAAAGGAATGGCAAGAAAGATGGAATAGGAATGATGCAAAAGGGAGATACACCTACAGTATCTTCCCAAAAGTCTCAACAAAAAGATGCGTTGACAACCATCTCCTTTCCCAAGTTTTAACAAACCACAGTCTTTGTCCCCAGTACCTCAAAAGGTTTAACCTTCGTGCATGCAACTGCCGATGTGGAGAAGACACCGATGATGGAATCCAGCATTACCTCTTCTGGTGCCCCCTCCTAGACAGCAGAAGATCCCTCCGACGACCAGGAATGCCAATCCCGAAGATTCTTCAGAATAAGAACCAGTTCAATGAGGTTATATCCATCCTCAACTTCCTGTTTGGCCACCAGCAGGACATTTTCGAAGAAGACACTTAGCCTGCCATTTAGTGTCCGGAACATTTATCTGCTTTCACTGCTTGGACTAGCACTTCCATCTCATTGTAAATATCATCTTTTATTTTGTCTTACTCATCATTGGACGTTCAATCTTGCAGCCGACCACCTTCCATTTGCTTTTCCCCATTTATTGTATAGTTCCCCATTAGTATCATCATGTATTCTCGTCACCCTCACTTGCTGTTTCTTTTGAAGCGCCTGTAACCCACACCCAATCTCTCTGTCACTGCCTCATAGCCTTCTGCATGGGCTAGGCCATGTACTTATGTAACCTTTTATACCTCAATAGATATAATAAAGTCAAAGTGGAGCCGGAGGAGCTGATGGATCTACAGAGGAGGTGAGTGTCTTTGGGTCTCTCTGTTGTTGGGGGTTCTGCGGCTTATGTCATCCAGACCACAGCATCAACCCTCTTTTGTTTTCAGGCTTTTAACTTTCAGGTTTTTTTTCAGCATCTGCAGAACTAAGCAGTCTAGCACCCAGCACATTGATAGTTTTTAGAACTCCCTGACACATGTCGGGTCTCTGTCGAAATTCAAAATTTGCATTGAAGAGCTTTTGCCGGTGTAACGCCAAAAGTTGGCACACACCATATTCCCATCTCTATTACCTTAGCCGCTCTTTCCGCGCTCTTGTGGCGTGGATAAGATGTGTGAAGCGTCTCTAAAAGCCTCTCCACGTCTAACATGGCAGGCCTTGTCGTGGGCCGAGAGCGCTTAACGGGAGAGTCCACTCCGCCGAATCGAATTTCAGCAGGCCACCTTCGGGTGCTAAGGTTCGGCGTCGCAGAGGACTCATATTCCTAACTAACTGCCATGGGTTGCGATGCTGAGGGGCTAGTCACTGATAAAACCAAAGTAAGGTGGCGAGGGTTTGTGCCTATCCGGAGGAGATGAGAAATGCCGACCAAAGGACGGCACTGTTTAACCCGGACCATTATGAAAACTGGAATCATACTGCTTACCGAACTTCGCAACCGCCGCTTCCGATTCGACAGCATGTGTTGTGGGGGGTGTCTGGTCGGTTAAATTCGATAGGGCATCCTTCGTGGCCGTGTTGAAGATGACGATATGAGGGACATAGGACTTGAGTTTTTAATAATTATTTTTCTATCCTTTCTTTTCTGGCTTTTGTGTTGATCCAGAGAGCGATGTTATAAATCCAAATGAGCTGTACAATAGGTGCCTGTTCTCCTACGGGTGGCAGAGGTAAATCGCCGATAGGAAGTCCATCGGATCTGTTGAGTCTGTCTGGTCGGTATTCGATAGGGCAGCTCAATGGTGAAGTGCGTGGCTCTCCTGCCTCCTGGCGTGAAAACAGCTCGTTGGTTTAGCGCTCTCTGTCTTTCCTCGAAGCTGGAACTTAGGGCTTATAGGACTGAATTAACACAACATGGTTAAGTATGTTTAATCTCACCCTTTGAAAGATGTTTTTAGGGATTGTAACTTATTCTCTGTTAGTTCCCCGGCTTTTTGCATGACTAAAAACACTAGACTTAAAAATGATTACCACTGTTGTAAAAGAAATAATTTAGGATCTGTATGTTCTGGACAATCTTCCAGGATTTGGTAATTACTTCTCTTGGTTGAATTCCTTTTAAATTGTTTTTGTTTTAACAGGTTTAAATGTTTTGAAATTCTAATATTCGTTACATGGTAGAATCTGACTTTGATTGTTGATTTCATTCTTCTTTTTGTTGTGTTTGTCCCAGTATGTGTATGTTCCTCTGGGTTTCTTTAACCTAAGTCCCACATCAAATACCAAAAACATGTTAAAATTCCGTGCTGTGGAAGCTCTTATGCACGCAGTGCGGTGGCCGATCACATTGTAAAAACCGAGGAAGAGGAAGTTGGGTGAGCCTGTCCTTCAATGGCAGCCATCTTTCGCCACTGTTGGGAACTCCCCGGGGTGACCCGGGCCCTTCGGCACAACGGGGATGATGGAGCACTTGACGGATCCTTCCAGAGTGGCACTTTGTGGTTGATACCTGTTGTGCGCCCTTGCTCTTAGAAGAGGTGGCGTATGGTTCCGCGCGCCTTTCCTGGTGCAGCCTCTTCGAGAAATCCTCCAGGGTGGATACTGTGTCGCGCGATAAAAAGTGCGGTCCAGTTGAGGCCTTGGATCGTGCTGTGTCGGCACGTTGGGGGAGCTAGGATTGGTGAAGGGCCCTGTTAGTTTGCCTCCGTAAACTCCAGGGAATTTGTCTTGAGGAACGGGGTGGTTTCTGGCTTCATCTTCCATGAAAAGAAGAGCAACCCCCGACACAATCTCTAAGTATGGCTACAATCAAAGAAATTTATGATATGGCGTCCGAAAGTGACACAACCATTGTAAAATTCTGAAGATTAAAATGAAGCCATGATTGATTTAGAGTCCTTTAAAGGACAGAAAGAAATTGCAAATCCGTTTTTGCTTGTCCAATCAACCCCAATGTTTGTTGAGGGGACCACTAACATAGGTGTTTCAGGGTCTCCCAAGAAAGTGAGGAGAAAAAGAAAGGGTGAGGCCAATGAAAGCGGCAAGGAAAAGAAAGACAAGAAATTGTCAAATGATTTCGACAAAGTCGACAAAAAGAGCAAAAAGGACAAATCGGCACCACATATTTTCCCAAATTTCTGGGCAGCGGCGCCTTGTTTTCCAGCGATTACAGACACTGTTCAGCAGCCGAGTAAGGTAAATCAAGAACCAAACCTCTTAGAGGATTTGGCAATCATATTGGAAAGGCACAAAATTGTTGGCCAACCGGCCGTTGAAATCAACAAGCTCATTCAGTCAGCTATCGGTCAAATTTGTGCACTGCGTTCCAGTGTGCATAATATGGAAAGCAGACTGAGCAAATTAGAAGAAAACCAGGTTATTAAAGTTAGATCGTATGCTGAGACTGCAAAAGTTCAGAATCAAACTGTTAAGGAAAACAAGGAGTCAGACGTTAATCCTGACCCAAACACTCATAAGCACACTTTCCCAGTTAAAGAGTCAAACAATTCTTCGGCTAAAACAACTGCTAAGAAATCCGCAGCTAAAGCTGTAGCTAAAAGTAAACATACAGAAAAGCCGGCTAAAAAGCAACCCAGGCAGCCTGAGAAGCTAAAACCCAAGCCAAATGTACCCACTCTTATAGTTAAACCAACTACGGAAGGGTCAACATACAAGGATCTAAAAAGTACACTGCTACCAAAATTAACCTGAAACCATTGGGTGTAAAAGTTTTGAACTGTGCACCTAGTGCAGGTAATGGGATCGTAATTAGAATTCAAACACCGGAAATGCTCGACACACTACAGAAATCTATTAACGATCATGTAGAACTTAAAAATATTTGTCAAGCACGTGTTCCAAAAGGCAGGAACCCACAAATCATTGTGTATGATATCGCCCCAACTGGGGAACCTAGGGAAGAGGAAGAAAGGAATTTCCTGGAAAACCTCTGAAGCAGTAATGACCTACCATGCGGTGACATGAAGATTATCTTCAGAAGGAAAGGTAGGGGGAATCTTCAGCACTGGATTATTAGAGTTACCCCTGAGATTTTCAAAAACAGCAAAGATGAAAAGAGACTCCACCTTGGCTTTGGGTCATACAAATTCAGGGAATTCGTTGACCCCCTAAGATGCTTTAAATGTAACAAATTTGGGCACACAAGCAAGAATTGCTCTGCAACAGATTCTCTCTGCTCGAGGTGTCCTGGTGTTCATGTATTTAGTAAATGTATGAAGACGAATACCATCTGTAGGAACTGCCGTGACTACAACAAAAGGACTAATTCAAAGGTTAGGGTAGACCACCCTGACACATCAGACAAGTGTCCTGTTTTTATTCGGGAAAAGGAGCAAATTATTAGGCAAACTATTTATGCCTAGTACACCGCTTCCTAACGTCGTTTGGGGTTTTTTCCAGTTTAACTACGGTAGGTCGAATGTGGCAACTAAGGAGCTCCCGCACTTAAAGTCTGACTCTGTTCCGGACATTTACTTAATCCAGGAGCCATATGTTGGTAAAGATAAGGCCATTGGGCTCCCAATTAGTTGGAAGATCCTGGCGAAGGAAGATGGTAGAGCCCTGGTGGCTATTAGAAATAAAAACATCAACGTCATTACGAGACATATTAGTAGAGATATTGTTGTGGCAGACCTCCTCTCTGGGACAAATCAAATTACGGTGGCATCCATATACATCTCTCCTTCTCGAAATAAATCCCATGCAATCTTTGAACTTGAGGAAGTGCTTAAAAAATTAGAAGTCAAAAATCTTATTCTGGGTGGTGATATTAACTCTCTCCTTCTCTGACGTTGCGTGAATTTTACCCGAAAGGTCTCAGGTTTCATCACAAAACGGTCTAATGAAATCTGTTTTCCATTTGTGTATTCCCGAATTTGCTCTTCAGGCTCTTTAATGATAATCTGAGCTAATTCGAGAGGCAGAAGAGAAAGGAGTTGTAACACCCATTCCTCTTCCTCGATTCCTGCTGCCCTAGCTTGTCTTTCGAAAAGAGTCAAATAAAGAGAGATATCAGCGAATAATTTTGCGAATCGAATTTATGCGTTAGATGTTTAATTTCTCGCCCATTCCTACTAACTTCACTACGCGTAGAATTTAGAATAGCAGTTTCTGCGGCACTAGCAATTTTCAATTTTTCTAATTCGTATATTCTCTCTGTTTCGCGTTCCTTCCTAGCTAATTCTGCCTCAGCCTCGGGTTCCTGAAAGATCACTTCTAACTGCCCCTTAGCGAACTCTTCATCATAATCTGGGGAGTTTTTAATTTTCCTACAAATGTCAATTCTTAGGGGTAATATATGTTCTCAATTCTTCCGCGAGCCTTGTCAAATCTACTTTCTTAAATTTTGCTAGAAATGCCATTTTCAAAATTTATACAAGACACACAATTCTACGAGAATACTACCTATACACAAATGCAAATCAAACAAGTATTCACAAAATAACTATAACTCTCTAAACCTTTCATTAAAATTACACATACAACAAAAAACTAAAATTTCTATCATGCAAAATAACACACACAATATAGCACAACTTCAGAAATTTTAAAACAAGCCAATTTCCTATTGATACCTAAAAGAAAATTTTCCTACCATTTAGTGAATATATTTCGCCTAAATGTTAATTTCCAGCAAGATAATTATTTTAGCTTTCAAAATTTTGTTTTTACGCAAGAACATAGATGGATGCACTTAACCTTACGAACTTGGTTTTCCAGCAAAGGATTATACTAATTTTCCGAAGAAAAATTAAAACAAAAACAATTCTACCAGAGAGAATCTTTAAAATTTTCCTACTATAGAAAACAACACATATTCCACTTTAAACAATACTAACACAGTTAACTTCAAACAATTAACCATTTATTCAATTAGCTTACAGAAAATTAAATAGATTTTCTACACTAATTCTTAATTTTACGAAATGGATAAATTCTGCATTTCTATACAGTGAATATGCATCTGAAAGCAGAGAAAAACGAGCTTACCGTGGCGACGCTTCACATGGCTCAGATGAGAAATTCTGCACTGATTGGACTCCGAGGCACTGATTGGACTCCGAGGCACTGATTGGACTCCGAGGCACTGATTGGACTAAGAGGCACTGGTTGCCTCCACGCGCACAATTCTTTGAGGCATTGCCTCCACAATACTTGAAAGTTCTAATTTCACAAAGAGCACGGCGTTTTTTAGCAAAGCAGTTTCGTCTCTTTGTTCCAAACAGTAGTCAGCAGTGTTGGCTCTCCTTCCAAAATAGTAGTCAGCATTGGCGGCTCAGGTTTCCCGGAGAGGCTCTCCTGGTTTCTCCAAGCAGTAGTGGTTCGCACGCTTTCTGATTTGTCCAAAATAGTAGAAGTCCTTAATCTCTCTTGGTCTCTCAAAACAGTAGAGGTCCGCAAGCTCTCCTGGTCTCTCCAAAAGAGTAGAAGT
>BGPR01027215.1:0-20915 GCA_013235015.1 Araneus ventricosus
ATGTATGTACTATAAGAGAAAGAACAGATATTTTTCTAGAAAAAAAAATGAGTTTGTGAATTGAATTGTTTCAGAGATATAATATATCGAATTTGACAATTTTCCCTCCATTTTTCGATGTTTAAGAGTCGTACGTCTCCTTAACTTTATTTGCTTTCTTTTCCGACCAAGGAATTCCATGATCAACGAAAATGCAAAAGTGATGAAAACGAGAAAAGAAGACAGAAACTAAATCGACAAGTAAGAGAGGAACAAGTTGAGGGCTGCAAACCATATTGCCCTCGAAAGCATCACCGCGCCAGCTGAGTGACAAAAAAATCGGGAGAGGAAAAGCAACCCTTTCTCCCTTTGAGTTTAGAGCTGCAATTTTGCTTTGATATACTCTTTATTTATTTATTTTCTTTTTTCCCCCTCGCTCCGACCCAAAGTTCGCTCCCTCGGCACATTTTGCTTCGTTTGTTCTCATTGTCTGTTCATGGGTTTCGGCTTCGATTCATGTTGCCTCAACAGAAACACGTCTTGTTTATTGAATACAGTGATATTTCGCTTATGCGCGGGCGCAGGGGACAGCGAAAAAAACGCCCATAAGTGAGAAACGCGCATAAGTGAAAAACCACCAAAGGGAGCTTAAAAGTGAAACATCAATACAGTGTACATGTATTGTTAATTAATACTGTGCATATACTACTGAAAATATAAATAAGATGGTTGAAAATGCAAATACGTGTATAACTTCCGTTAATTATTTTTTAAGATCACAAAGCAAATGGAAATGCTCCCGATTTTTTAAAATCGCTCTCATTGTCGATTCTGGGACGTTAAAATGCTCCGCTAAAACTTTTTTCGAGATGCAAGAATTTTCTTCGAATTTTTAATAATATCCATTTTAAACGAAAGCGACAATTTCGTTCTTTTTGCCATTTTAAAACGTAACCATCTAACCATAACCAAAACTCAAAAGATGGTTCTTTCGTTAGCGATCAATGCCACGTGGTACGTACCGTACTAACCTCTCTAATTAGCTGCTGTATAAATGCGACTTACTGACGCCAATCACAAGAACCCCCTCCTACACTCCTGTGTATAAGTTAGAGGAATGTGTTCCTGGAATCTGAAGAATAGAGGAAGGGCGAGGGAATGCATTCCTAGAAGCAGAACAAAAAGGGTTTTTGTTCTGATGGAAAAAAAACTTTTTGAACTAAGAAAATTTTTGCGACGCGCATAAGTGAAAGGTGCATTTTCAGTCCGGCGCATAAATGAATAAAAGTTATCATTGTTTTCCTATATCCCTGGCCGGGACCCCGATAAAAACGCGCATAGAAGAGAGCGCGTATAAATGAGAGGTCACTGTATTCGATTTCTTTTGTTAGAAGTCACGCTTCGGAAAAGGCTACTTCGAGAGATTTCTGAAATATTATTTAGACGAAAATTTTTATAAGAAGAGATTAGAACATATTCGGGTAACATGAGAATCATAAAGCACGCGCTCAACTATTAATCTAGAATAAATATTTTATACATAAAATACAGGGATGTTGTTTACAGTTCCTAGATATAGTTTCATTATATTTCGAAACTGGTACTGAATGTTTAATACGCTATAATTCATAGGTGCCTTTATTTAAGGGGACATACGACTCTTAAACCTCGAAAAAATTGCGGAAAACTGTCAAATTTGATTCATTATATCTCTGAAACAATGCAATTCACAAACTCATTTTTTATTCTAGAAAAATATCTGTTCTTTCTCTTTTAGTACACACATTTTCATATCTTCATATTGGTATGTATTTATTTGAGGGAGTAATAAGTATAGGTATAATTTTTGGAGAAAAAATGAGATAGTCACCTTGCGCGCATGAGTACGGATAAAATATTTATCTAAACACAATATTTTGGGTATCTAAGTAATCTAAACAGTCTGTTTAATAAATGGAACCACAATTTATTAACATTTAAATTTAATTTCTATTTTATATACCAATTTAAAATAAAAATATTAAAAATAGTTAACATTTCACATTTTCTAATCCCCTAAAAAAACTTTTTTGGAGAAATATGTAAAAAAATGTGGTTCAGTTTATAGAACATAGCAAAATACATATTTGGTAAAAATTTAAATTTAAATTTAAATTTTTGTATTCTAGAAAAATATCTGTTCCTTCTCTTATAGTACACATATTTTCAAACCTTCATATTGGTATGTATTTATTTAAGAGAATAATAAATATGGGTATAATTTTTATAATTTTTTTTAAATATTTATTTTAAAATATTTATCCAAACACAATATTTTGTGTATCTAAGTAATCCAAACAGTCTGTTTAAGTTTACAGTCTGTTAACCACAATTAATTAAAACTTAAATTTAATTTCTATTTTATATACCAATTTAAAATAAAAATGTTAAAAATAGTTAAAAGTTCAACTTTTCTAACACCCCCTCCCGCCCCGCAAAAAACTTCTTTGGAGAAATATATATATAAATTTGATTCAGTTTGTAGAATATAGGAAAATACATATTCGGTAAAACTTTTATGTAAAAATATTCAATAGTTCTTGAGATATCGTGAGCGCAATATCAAAAAAACACATTTTGAGATAGAGTGCTTTAAAGATATGACCATATTCAATGTTTACGTTGAAGAGCTGATACATTTTAACTTCATAACTTTTATAATTACTGGAATTTTTTAACGCGGATTGTTTTAAATTGTTCAGAACGGACAGGGAAATGATATTCAGTAGAGTCTCCCTACAACGAAGTCTCTCTCCAACGAATTTCTCCCTATAACGAAATTTTTAATCAGAATGTTAAATAACATTCAAAATATTTTCCATATAACGAAGTGGATGTCTCCCTACAATGAATTTTTTTAGAGGTTTATCTTTTCGATTTTTGTCATTTTTGTCTTCAAAAATGACAAAAGTTGTTAGTTTGTTACAGTTGATAGTTTCTGTGCAACCAATTCGCTCACACGTGCCTGTTTCTGGAACCACTCACTCTTAATATGCGAAACTTTTTCTGAAAATTTAACATTACGAAATGCAAAGCAATATAAAATAACGGAATTTTTCAAGTAAAATAAACGTAAGTACATAATAGTACATATTATTCTCTAAATTGGTGAATTGTCTCAACTTCTGAGCATTTTATTTATACAATAAAAATTAGTATAATTTTAACAAATTTATAATATATATTACCACATTTTTAATTGAAAATCATAATTAGATACATTTGAACTTATCGCACCTTTTGAAAAGTTTGGAACATTTACTTAAATAACTGCAAAAATCTGTAATCTCCGTATAACGAAATTTTCTCTATAACGAATTTTTCAATTGGAACCAACCGATTTCGTTATAGGGAGACTCCACTGTATATTTTTTTCATAAAATGGAAAATTTTCGAGGTTTAACAGTCGTATACCCCCTTAATATGTTTCAAATGCAGCAAACTTCATATCTGGCTTCAAAATTAAAAAGTTTGGGTTTCGTGGAGATACAATAACTTTTTAAAATTGCATTGTCTTGATAAATATTTTTGAAACACTGCTCGTCTCCGAGTTGACGAGCCGCCACTGTAACCCTACGTATAAGTTTGAGGCTTAAATTTTAAGATTAAGATTAAGGTTGAAGACAAACTATCGTACCTACAACCATTAGTCAAAACTATCATGAATATGAAACTGATACACTTTAAAGTTATGTCAATGCGTGAATGTCGTCACGCAAGAAATTAGCCAGAATGATTTGTTGAGATTTTATATTTATTTTATCCTGTTAGCCCACTGTATACTTCCAAAACAATATGAAGATAACGATAAATAAATCTAATTTAGTTAATCGCAAACATTTGTGCAATTCCTATCGAATGTATCATTCTAGCAGAGTTTTAATCAGACTCAAATTCCATTTATCTTTATTTGCTTTGTGCCTAGTCATTCTGTCATGATATGCTTATCATGGATTCTGGATTTATCATTCCAAAATTCCAGAAAAATTCCTTGCGAAACCTTATCTCTGCATCTTAATTCAGTTGAAGAAATAAAATTATAATTACTAACACTCGTAAATAATTTGCTACAGATTTCTGTTAAATGCATATACAATTTGAATTATCATTATATAAACAATAAATTTGCATTTAAATTTCATAACTCGCATTTTAATATATAAAAAGCCAGAGATTGAAGTAACGTGGTCACGTGATTTGGCTAGGTGTCAAACAGACTCGGACGATCTGTCTACGCCTATAAATTAGCATACACTGTTTTCAATCCTTGGTGATGTAAGTTTCCCTTTTTGTTATTTTTGCTGCTTCACCCACGCGCGGTAAAATAAATTCCGTTTAGATTCATTATAGTATTCTAGCTTCGCCGATCACTTATAAGTTTTCTTGAATCAGCGGAAGATCGTCGTACAAAGTTGATTCAACAAAGGAAAAGCATCTTTAAATTTTTTACTAATTGAATTTGTGGTGCTTTAATCACTATCTGTTATCATTAATGATTTTTACTAATTGCTTTTAAAGTTCTGTTTTGAGTGTTGGTAAATGAGTTCTTATTTTTAAGCTATTAAAAATAGTTCATGGATTATTTCATTTTATTTAAGCCATTAAAAATAGATTTTGCATTATTTTAATTAAAAGGGTTCTTTCTTGACATTTGAATTTGTGGTGGCATTCTATTGCAAAAAGTATCTTTAAAGTTTTTTACTAATTGCTTTTAATTAGTTCTGATCTGAGAGTTGGTAAAAATGTTTAGTTAGTTCTGATCCAAGTGCTGGTAAAAATGTTTAATTAGTTCTGATCCGAGTGTTGGTAAAAATGTTCAATTAGTTCTGATCTGACTCTTGGTAAAAATAAGTTATCTGATTTACTGCGAATCACTATTTGAATTTGTGGTGGCATTCTATTGCAAAAATTATCTTTAAAGTTTTTACTAATTGCTTTTTATTAGTTCTGATCCGAGTGTTGGTAAAAATGTTTAATTAGTTCTGATCCGAGTGTTGGTAAAAATGTTCAATTAGTTCTGATCTGACTCTTGGTAAAAATGAGTTATCTGATTTACTGCGAATCACTATTTGAATTTGTGGTGGCATTCTATTGCAAAAAGTATCTTTAAAGTTTTTTACTAATTGCTTATAATCAGTTCTGATCTGAGTGTTGGTAAAAATGAGTTATAGTTCATAGAATTCCGGACTCTTATATTGTTCACTTTTAATGTTCATATATATTTACATCTAAAATTTACTACAAATTAAAATTTTTCATTTCCTAAGAAATTCGCCAATGCGCATGATATTTTCTACTACAAATTTTGTTAATAAATCTGTGACAATCAGATCTGAGATATTGTTGGCGGGCACAAATCTTCTAGTTAATTAATAGAAGTGTAAAATCTTGCGAGCGCTCGAAAGCTTCGTTATTAGAATTAATGAAATAATATTTAATCATTTTATGACTATATATTTTTGCATTATTAATACATTATTTTTCATAAACTTAAAGCTTCATCGACTAAGCTATTTTTTAAAGTCGGTTCATTTATAAACAGTTTTTCCCCTTTAACCCTCTCACACCGAACGAGGCGGTCTCGGGCTGTCAAAACATTTCCCTTTGACAGCGACGAAGGCCAGTCTGAGGCGGTTGGCTTCTTTTCAGGGGAGGTGAGGTTCTGAGATGGCTTCAGAGATAAGCGCGGTAAGGGAAGGTCCAATTATCCTTGCCAACCACAGTCCATTTCCGTGCGCCTTAAGGGAAGGTTATAGCAGGGGTGAGGTAGTAGAGTAAATGAGCACCCAGGTTGGAAGAGTCCAATTCATGTCACTTCCTCCCAAAGAGTCCCGGTTTTAAAGGAGCTAGAAGAAAAAAGTCACCTCGGGATTAAAGAGTTAATGCATTTGTTTTGTAAACGCAGGGAGTAAAATTTGTAGATAATATAGGTGAACAATATTGTGCATCGATTGGGTTTAGATTGTAAATATAGCTCTTTAAGATAGTGCACGTAATAGGAAAAGAAGGTTTCCTGCTCGAAAGACAAATTATGATGCCTGTCTTTAAAAATGAATAACAACATTGGAAAAACCTTTAAAACAGCGATGAAGAACAGATCTCTAGATGACTTTTTTTTTGGATGAGAGGTCTACTGTTCACAGACTATTAGTAGTTTATTTATAACTATTAAACATTAACCATTTTAACCCCTTACCGGTCGTGCCCGTCATATTGACGTGCATCGAAGTATCGCATTTTTAGGCTTATGAATTAAAATTTAATCTTAATTAGCTTTATAATTTGACACATAAATATCACTGGTTTTTTTCTCCTATATTGCTTTTTGATCAAATTTGCACATGTCCTGTAAATACAAGGTACGTTCGAAAAGTTCGGTGAATGGTCTCATAAAATAAAGGAAACAATGTATACAAACAAAATACCTTTACTAGCATTCAAAGTAATCACCATTAGTTACAACACACTTTTGACATCGGTTGTACAGCTGCTGGAAACCGTCAGCAAACTCTTCTTTCGGTATCGCTCGAAGCACCGTTGTCACACGTTGCTGGATCCGAGTAATGTCTGAAAAGATTAGACCTTTTTCTTACGCTTTTGCAAATGTTCGTGAATAATGTTGCTCACACTGTCTAGGCTTATCTTCAATTCTTCTGCTATCATTCTCAAAGACAGCCGTCGATCATCCGCAAGCATCCGTCGCACTCGTTCGATGTTGTCTGGAGTTGTGCTTGTTGGTGGTCGACCGGAACGCGGCTCATCTTTGATATCTTCCTTTCTGTCTCTAAAGCGTTTAAACCACTCAAAAACACACTTTTTACTCACTGCGTCCACTTTCACTAACATTTCGTGTGTCTCCGTCGCCGTTCTGCCTAATTTGAAGCAAAACTTGATGTTCACGCGTTTCTCCATTTCGCAGTGACGCGCCTTCTCACACTGACTGGTTAAATTGGTCGTAGCGCGCACTTCCGCTTAACTATCATGATTTGGACGGTAGGGGGCACTAGTTGCCATCTCTCTCAATGCGTCTGCGTGAGGGCAGCATCCGAACCAGCGCGGTTATTCTACTATGGGACCATTCACCGAATTTTGCGAACGCACCTGTAGAATAGAGTTTATAAAACATTTAAACAATCCGTGAGAAATCATTTGCTCCATTATCGGCTGTGCCATGCTTGCTTACTTTTTTGCATTAACTTTTAACTTTGAGAAAACTTTTTTTGAATTTCAGAAACAGTTCACCCGATTCGACGAGAACGGGTACTCGATTCCTCTGAAAAAGACGGAGGACGGGCGATATACTTTCAAGTCCAACATAGATGGCTTGCAGAATGCTATGAAAAACCCAAAACAATTTGAAGTTTCAGGGCAGTTTGAAGGACCAATCTGCTTTATATACGGAAAATTATCCCCCTTTCAAGTGTGAGTAGAGTGAACTTTTTGACAATTTTTACTCGCTTTTATTTAATTTGATTTGTTTCATGTTTATAAACGTGTTTCACTAGCTTCTTACTGTACTAGAGTTCTGAAATTTTGCTCAGTTCTGTATTATCTATTACAATGCAACATTTTAATATTTTCAGAGCTTAATTATCAATAAATCGATTCATTTTGACCAGTGGCGGCTCCTCCATAAGAGCTGCCGCCCCCCCCCCCCATGAAATTATTTTAAACGATTGTATTTTTGTTTTTATTCTAATTGGCGTACTTTCCCACTTTGAGAGTTCAGTGATCAACGAAAATGGCAAAAAAGTAATAAAAAATGTAAAAGGAAGACGGAAAATCAATCAAGAATTAAGAGAAAGAGACAGAGCAGAGCTGCAGAGAGTCTTGCCCCTCCTACGGATCCGAAATCAACGCAATGAGCAACGCGAAGCGGGAGAAAAGCAACCCTTTCTCCGCTTGAAATTGCATTCATTTGAGCTGCATTTTCCCCAGCTCTCTCTCGGCGCGACTTCCTCATTTGCCTTTTTCCGCTTTTCCTCAGTAGTTCGGTCGTTAAGCAGTTTTTTGAAATCCAATTCTAGAGGAGTTGTAATTTTTTTGCTTCTTTATGTTTTTTCGGGTGTTGATTACGAATCTGAGGTCTGCCACCAAAAAATTTTGTTGGAATTTTAGTTATTGCCAAGAAACATGAAAAAAAGAATTTCCCTCAGTTGTTTTTGCTTATAACTCAAAAACTATAAATTTTTAGCATAACATCATTATATACCAAAATAATCAGCAGAAAATTGACTACAACTTAGGTCTATACAACTTTTGCAGCACTGCTGGTTTCTGAGCTAACGAGCCGCCACTGATTTTGACCCTCTGAGCTGTTTGTTATTTTGATGCTCTAGATTTAAAATCCTAAAAGTTTGCTTTTTAAAGTGAATAATTGGATATTTTTTGCGTTTAATCAAGTCTCTGAACTTTTAAGAATATTTTATCCACGGCAGTTTAATAAATTATATATATAAACATGAATTATGTGCTTTTGAACTCAGTACGAGAAACGGGAAAAGTACGCGCAAAACACTTAGAGGGTTCATTGAATTTTGATTCCATATATTCATCTGGCTATGAATTTGAGAAAAAATTGATTTTAAGATGCCATAATATTTATATACAGGGTTCCCACTAAAGTCCCTTATCACCCTTTTAACTACCGAATGGCTGGAGCTATCGTCAAAAGAGTGGTGTCTAGGCATGGTGAAGTGAATATGCGCTACTGGATGAAACCACTTACAGCGCCACCTGGTGGAAAACGGTGGAGTTAGCGTTATTATCTCTAAAACGGTACGAGATCGATGAAAAAGTGAATTAAAAAGCACGAAATGAATATTTTTCTTTGAATAAACTCTGTAGGTACAAAAAATGTCTTGATTATTTTTCTGCATGGAACGCTTGTTAACCGAGCATTATGCTAATTAAGCAAGGTTCCACTGTATTAAACTTCTTATTCTTTCAATTATTTTTGCTCTTATAGCTAACTTAATTTCTATAATAATTTAAATGAGAATAATTCAAATTAAATCGGTGATATTACATCATTTGCTTTTAAGCAGACACTTTTACTGCAAGCATATGAAAAACAGTTTCATCATTTGGAGTTTATCATGAGAATATTTCTGCACAATGCGTCCCAAGAGGTTTCAGTATTCGATTTAATCAATGGCGTTCTGTTAAGGCAATTTCAACTAGCCAAACCCAGTGCCTAGCTGTTCTTTCACCACAATTCTACTTTATATACTACTTCTAAATGGTAGATTTATAGGAATCCTTCTAAATATATTCCACACCCAAATAGTGTAAAAATTCAATACAATGAAGATATCGAAAGAATTCAGAATATCGAACACCATCGCAAAAATATCGTACAATATCTTTGCCTTACCCCTCTGATTCCTAAGACAATTGGAATAGAGGGACCTCACGATACAGGAACGCCCGAGTTCCTTTTTCAGAGATAAGGGAAATTCACTTCCCGCCTTCAAAAACCACAATGACAGCTGGCACTGTCCGAATTCTTAGAAAACCCTCCTTTTTCCCTAACCCATCTGGGCGAGCCACTCTAACGAAGAAAGTGTGCGCAGCGGGTGAGAAATCAACCACACTTAACGGAAGGGGGTGGAAATTTAGCAGCGATATTTGAACGTTTCGGCGGCAGCCGTCTTGCGCTTAAAGGGACGTTCGGGACGTTCCCGTATCGAAAGAGTTAAAGCGACCAGGGACCTTCGAAATCATTTTATAAAATTTTCAACTAATCATTTTTAAATTTTACAGGCATTAATATTATCACTAAGACAACACAAAAAATTTCACTCCAATATATTTATTTCTGAGTTATGGGTATAAATGTAATTTTTAATAACAATTAATGGTCTTTATAGTAAATGTTCCAGCGGCTTCAAATTTCATGAAATATCATAAAAGTATAAAGACATATAAGGAGAAGAATTTTTGGCATTCATAAAGAAATTATTTTGTTATTAAAATGTAAATATTTTCTTCCATATCAAATATTGGGCATAATTTTTTTCCAAAATCAATAGTATCGATATATTATATGTATTCATTTTGAAATTTCTTTCTGAAACTTAAAAATTAATCCCAATTTTTGTTTGAAAAGGGTTAGAGTAACTAATTAAAAAATTAGAATGATTTCGAGTAATTTTGGAACACCTCGAACATTTACCATAAAGACTATTAATTGTTATTAAAAATTGCATTTATTTCCATAACTCAGAAATAAATAAATGTATTGCAGTGAAATGTTGTGTGTTGTATTATATAGCGCTCTTAATTAATGCCGGAAAAATTTCAAACTGATTAGTTGAAAATGTTGAAAAATTATATTGAAGGTCCCTGGTCGCCTTAATAGGGAAAGAATCCTAATCTGCTGAGAATTGAATCAAAGACTGAGAATACCATCCAATTCTTGATGTGGCCATATATAATTCTCTTCTGCCTTTCATTTCAGATCTGCTAAGAATTGAATCAAAGACTAAGAATACCATCCAATTCTTGATGTGGTCATACATAATTCTCTTCTGCCTTTCATTTCAGAGACAAGGATGAAGAGAAAATCAAAAAGGTCTTCCCCAATGCCGAAATGGTGGGTATAGAGGATGCCACTCACACCGTCCACACCGACAGCCCTGCCGAGTTCAAGGAAAGTGTCCTCAACTTCCTGCTGAAAGAATAGTCACGTGTCTACCGAGGGATGAATGACTGTGATTCCTTTTTTACCACTTGATTGCGACTCATTGTATGAAAATATGAATATATTGAATTCCATTTTCATTTTGTAATAAAAATATTGGGATATTGATGCTACTTTTATTTTACTCAATGAGTACACCAGGGATGAATTGGTTTACACGGAGCGCTTGGACTCGGATATTCTTAATCTCCGATACTAATCACCAATGGCCCTAACTAGAAAGATTGCTTTAAACATAAATTAATATACAGGGTTCCCACTTACAAGTTCCCACTAAGCGAGATTATCACAAAATGCTTTGTCCCAAATGATTCATTGCGTGCCAGCTAAAAGACAGAAAAAAGACTGAAGCATGAGTTCTTACACGAGAAACGGTGAAAGCTTTCCGTAAATGACACACGTGGGACCTTCGAACACTCCTGTAGATTCTGTCAGGAGTTCTTGAGAGCCTTCATCAATAAACAGATGTTGGGTTTGAAGGTCCACCGACCCTCGGGACTTCTCTTCAGCTGGATGCGAAAGTTGGCCTTTTCTGTCTTCACTAACATTTTCTGAAAAGATGCATGACAGGTTTTCATGCAGGAGACTAAAAACTAATTGATGTTTCGAAGTTTATCACCACACTGAGAGGGCATGTTGTAAATGTTTACTAAAAATCAAAAGTTTAGTAAGAAATATAAGACAGACTAATGATAAGGTGGCCAACTTTTAACCTCCAACAAAAGGAGGACGCAAATAAATTGAAGTTAAAAAATATTATAAATAAAAGAAGCATTTAATTCATTTCAACAATAATACAGAATACACTACGACATGATAAATGCATTATAAAAACATTTGTAATATCATCTATTGTATACTTTTCGAGGAAGAAAACTTGCAAAAAAGAGGATTGTCCTTCCTAAAGGAAAACGGTTGGTCACCTTAGTAATGAGGAAATGCAGTGAGCAGTTGCATATATACAGAGTTCCCACTTATATTCGTTACACCCCCTTTAACTTCTAAACGGTGACAGCTTAGGCCATAAAGTTGGTGTCTAGGTATAGTAAAAAGGCTATGCGCTACTCGATTAGACAACTTACAACGCCATCTATCGGCAAATTTTGGAATTAGCGACCCTATCTCGTAAACGGTTAAAGATACGAGAAAAAAGTCAATTGGAAAGTTGTAGACCACTTTCGATTTATTTCGAAAAGATAAATTGCGCACATTCATACTCAGAACAGAAGGCAAAAAATGAACATTTGTTTGTCAAGATTTCGAAAATTGTCATGTCATAAAGAGCGGAAGAAAGAAACTGAGACAAGTCCCTGTCTTTTGGATCATTTATTTATATTGCTCAAAATGATCTCCGGTAGCCACTATACACATTTGCACTCTGGACTGGATTTCTTGTTTCGCTCGCGTTTAACGTCGCCATAGTGTTGAAAATCACAATTAAACAATCGAGAGTGCTCTACAACTTTCTAATTGACTTTTTTCTCGAATCTTTCACCGTTTACGAGATAGGACCGCTAATTCCAAAATTTGCCGATAGATGGCGTTGTAAGTTGTCTCATCGAGTAGCGCATAGCCTTTTTACTATACATAGACACCAACTTTATGGCCTAAGCTGTCACCGTTTAGAAGTTAAGGGGTGTGTAACGGATATAAGTGGGAAACCTGTCTAAAGGAGCGTCTCCACTTTCCGCTAAATATTCGCTTGCGTCCGAAAGCGAAGACGATACAGTTCTTAATTTGTTGACCACACATTTTTGTCAAATCAACGCTATCATCTCTCTCACCTCTTAATGAAACGACATTTTTGCCCATGAATAATGTGATAATGACTATCAATAATAAATACAGGGTGGCCCAGCAGGTAATGTTTGAAAAACAATCCAATAGATGGCGCTAGCTGAGAACAAGTAAGACCAAACATGGTGCGCATGATCATTAGAGCGGGCAATTGTAAAGTTGTGTGTTTCGGTTGTTCGCTCGTCACATCTGATGCTCTGGTGGCTGCCTTCTACTCAATGATTAATCAATTTAACAGTTCCTAAAAAGATAGGAACCAACACATCGATGGTCATTGACGTACTTCCCGTTTCTACACGAACTTTGAACTGTAGAAAGATATTCTAAAACAAAACAAATTAACCACGGAGGGGTTTTTTCACAGAAAATACCCATTACTGCCGCTATAAGCTAGATTCTGTTAAAATATAACAGTTACTTTCAAAGTAAATAAGATCATATAGAGAAAAACTTAATTTGCGTAATCGTACACAAGTTTCTAGCCTTTGTCTTACAGTCATCTCGAATTAATTGAGTGACTAGATTAGATTTCTATTTTGAAAGTAAATCAGGGCTATTTTAGGTATGTAATGAAAGCATAAATAAAAAAAAGTAATATTTCATTTAAAACCACCGAAAGGGTTCTCTTCCCAACTCTCTTGTATACTTTCTTCCACGATACGACTCATTCAAAGCATAGTTTAGAGAATCTGGTATGAATTTTGGAATAATATCTCTTTCCATCGATGGATAGACCTACAATTCTTATCTCAAGACCAAATACCAAATTTTATTTGTCTTAATTATTGCGTTTTTGCTTTATCATTTTCACATAATTCAAAAAGACAAACAAGCAGGCTGTCTGCTCTTTGACAGCTTAAATGTCAAATTAGACAGATCAACATTCTTGATATAAAATATTGTAAACTAAAATTCACTCATTTAGTTTGTTACGTTCATGAGCACTCGCTTTCACATACACTCTAATAAACACATCAACAGAAAATCAACCCATTGATTTTCAGTTGATGTCTTTATTAGAATATATGCGAACGATATGATCTAAAATTTATTGTGATTTGATCAAAAATTTGCTACAAATCTACAATTGTTTCGTGTAGCTTCAAAAGTGGCCATCTCCACACAAGAAATCTTTTGAGAAAAGTGGATTTTCTGTCGCATCTGGTCAAAATGAAATGTAAAAATTAAACTGTATGACATTCGAAGCGTTTAGGCAATGTGTTCTAGTATGCAATTTATGATGGTGAAATATTAAGAGGGTCAAATTTACTTAGAATCTTTCCAAAAACATATTTTTGAAAAGTGGAGGTGGCAATGTTTGCAGCCACACGACACGATTCTAGTAATAAAACAGTGTGCCAAATTTCTTCCATTGACTTTTAGTTATCTTGATACATGCACACGCACGCACATGCAGACTTCCTTTAGACGAATTTCGACCAAGATTTGATCGAAATCTAAAAATTTGGTGCAACAATTGCATACCAAATATCACTCTATTAACTCATTGTGTTTTGAGTTATCGCTTTCTCAGACAAACAGTCATAATTCCAAAAATTGATTTATCGAATTACGGGAAGTCTAAGAAGTGGAGATGGCAATTTTTGCAGCTACACGACATGATTCTAGCAATAAAACAAAATGCCAAATTCCTTCCATGTAGCTCAGTAACTTTTAGTTATTTTGATACATGCACACGCACGCACATACAGACAGACTTCCTTTAGACGAATTTCGACCAAGATTTGATAGAAATCTAAAATTTTGGTGCAACAACTGCATACCAAATATCACTCTTTTCGCTCATTGTGTTTCGAGTTATCGCTTTCTCAGACGGTCATAATTCCAAAAATTGTTTTGTCGAATTCTGGGAAGTCTAAAAAGTGGAGATGGCAATTTTTGCAGCTACACGACACGATTCTAGCAATAAAACAATATGCCAAATTTCTTCCATGTAGCTCATTGACTTTTAGTTATCTTGCTACATGCACAGGCACGTACATACAGACAAACTTCCTTTAGACGAATTTCGACCAAGATTTGATCAAAATCTAAATATTTGGTGCAACAACTGCATACCAAATATCACTCTTTTAGCTCATTGTGTTTTAAGTTATCGCTTTCTCAGACAAACAGTCATAATTCCAAAAATTGATTTATCGAATTCCGGGAAATCTAAAACGTGGAGATTAATCAGAATCTCTGGCCGAAATTGTTTGATAATTACAATGCTTTCTCTCTGCATACGAGAAAGTAAAATAGGGCATTCGTTACAGACACCCACCCCTGTCTTTGCGAACGAACCCATTGGCAGGATTCGTGGTGGGGTCCGAGAAATCTACCATCAGCTACGCTACCAGGATTGTCAGATCAAAATAGCAAAATAAGGCCAAACCTTCTTAAAAATAAGGCCAAAGAAGGCCAACTTTGACAAAATGATTGAAAACCTCATTTGCTATTAGAAAAAAATGCTACCTTTCATGAAAACGAATCCCACATGATAGGCATATATTCAATGTTCTACTATTAAACTAAAATTTAAGTGAAAGACATTTAAAACATCCTTGTTCTATTCAGGAGCTATTTCGTTCGACAGCTCATTATATATCATTTCAAATGTGCACTATCAAAAATTTATTAAAAAACAATAGAATGAGTAATTAAAAATTGATCTTAAAGTCGTTAACGAAAATAAAGCCAAAAACGAATTTAAGGCCAAATGAAAATTCTTAAGGCCAAGGGCTTTGAAAAAGGCCAAATTTCCATCATTGGCCTTAAAAAGGCCAACATGTCAACCCTGTACGCTACCCACTCTAATAGATCTGACATCCTCTTTGGAGATTTCCAACCCCACTAGGGACACGTTATGTCGAGATAGTCACGTGCCCGTATTCATAACTCGAGTAAAATAGGGCAATTCAACGAAACTCCTATCTTATCTAAACACAACAAAAGCTGTATTCCCCATCTACAGATAACTCCCATTTCATAATTCTATGTGAATATGTACCTTTACAGCACTGATTGTCACTTTCACTACTCTGTGTCAACGCTCTCAAGTTTCATTTTGTCAAATCTCAGATAAACGCTGGCTCATATTTAGCTACTCTTTGAACTTACAGTAATCTGTCCATTGATGCAATCCACCTCTTATAGTTGTGGAGTGTTTTTATCACTTGGTGCCAAGACGAGAATTTAGCTGTTGGAGTTTTGTAGAATCTGTTTTCAAAGAGCAGAGGTTTCCCAACCTGTGGTTTGCGTACCCCTGGCGGTACTCGAGGGACCAGTTGGGGTTACACGAAATCAAAGTTGGTAATGGCAGAAGCAAGAAAACATAAATTTAAAAAGTTACAGATTTTTTTTCCCACGATAATACTTACTATTTAATAACTATACCATTTCAAAAATTGGTTTAATAAAGAGTGTAATTTTTAGCCATTCTTATAAGTTACTAATACTGTTGAATAGTATTGTAAAAATGCAATTAAATGTAAAATAAAAATCAGTCCAGCAAATGTTATTAATTCGAGTCATTTGACTCTCTCTCTCTCTCTCTATATATATATATATATATATATATATATATATATATATATATACACTCTGTCCCAAAAATTTATAGACTGTAGTAAAATATATGTTTTAGCAAAACGGAAAAGCATACAAACACCAATTACAAATATGTTTATTCAAACCATATTCGACTTGCATTCAACGAAATATTTATAAAAAATAATTTATATTTCAATTATATAACAAAATGGAGATATTAGGTGTCCCAAACGTTTATGGAAAATATGACATTTCAACAAAAGGTGCTCAATACAATGTTCTTAATAGTTTAAAGTCTTTCCATTTTTCAGTATGACATCGTATACACGTTTTTCCATCGACATAATTAAGGTTTGTAATATCTCTGGTTCTAAGTTGTACCATGCACTTTCAATGGCTCTCTTCAAGGTATTCATTGAATAAAATTGCTCTCAATTCTCATATACCTTCAGAGACATAATGTCCCACACATTCTCAATCGGGTTTAGATCAGATCTCATCGGTGGTCACTCAAGAACAGTAACATTTTTTGAGTTTAAATAGTTTTTTGTAGCATTGGAGGTATGGATAGGAACATTATCATGCTGATATTACCAATTTCGTCCCCCTGTGTTTTCTTCAAATGGCATAAGATGATTTTCTAGTATTTCTGTGTATTTAGGAGAATTCTGTCGGCCACCTAAAAAGGCCAAACCCGCTTGACCGTTGAAACCGACAACCGACCGCACCATCACAGATCCACCACCACTTTGCCTACTGAAAAAGCTCCTGTGCTCTTTTCGTAAATCATACCAATATTTTATATTCCCGTCAGGTCCATCGAGGTTCCATTTTTTATCATCACTGAAAAGGACAGCCATCCATTTATCACCATATGGTATATGATTACGAGCCCATTTTAATCTCTTACTAATGTGAAGCTTTGAGAGTGGTAATCTGCGAGATATTTTTACGTGGATCATAAAACCAGATTCTATAATTCGTCTCTGAACAGTGTTCTTGGAGATTTGCAACCGGGAAGCCCTAGTAATTTCGCAAACCGACATTTTCTGACTTGAAGCCATTCTTTGTATCCGTCTATCACTGAGAATATCCGTCACACGTGGTCTTCCCGAACGAGGTTTTGGCTCATATGACGTCTTACGAGTTAATACACGATAAATCATACTTTTAGAACGGTTTAAAAGTTTCGATATTTCCTCAACAGTCTTACCGAGCAATTTCAAATGCAGAATTTTACTCACTTCTTCATTCGAGAGCTGCGAAGCGTTAGGCATCTTGAAACGCAGAACAAAAAACCGCTTTCCTTTTCTTACAACGTATTTATTAGGCTCCGAGTCGACGTCATGATTACCAATACCATATTTGCAAAAAATTGCATTTGTCTATAAACTTTTGGGAAAGGTTATTTCTGTTTATTCTACGATTTACAAATTGGCATTAAATATACGGGGTAGAACTACTGTTTTTTCAATATAATAGGCATAACATATCTATACAGTAAGTTACATCGAAATACATCAAATACAACAAAAAATATAGGCAAAATACAAGATTCTATAAACATTCGGAACAGAGTGTATAACATTAGCATCAAACTCTATCATCATCATTTCTCGTTCCTAATCTTGAAAGATTTGGGGGGATTTATTCCCTTATTTTTTCGCTTTTGAAACAATTGCTTTCGCAGAGGGTTGGCGTCACAAATCTAGATTAATGCGACATATCAGTTCCCAAGGCTGATAAGCATTTGATTGTTGGAATTCCATTTCTAGGTTGTCTTTTTTCATAGTGTAATTGTCGTTAATCAAACAATCTTTTGTATTTCATTTGTATAATTATTGATAAAGTAATTTGATTTTAATTTTAATTTCTAGATTAATATTTGTATGTATTTAGAATATAACACATGTTTTGATTGTGAAATATTTAACTAAATATATATATTATAAAAAGCAAGAAAGAAGGAAGAGAAACTGAACAATCACAAAAATGATTTTGCTTAGTATATGAAATACAGAAAAAAGGCATCGCACACTACATGTATGGACATGTTATGGTAAAAGCAAAAATATTCATTGGTATGACTAATAACATGTTATTACTCCTAATAACAGGGTTGTTTTAACCAGTTAGTATGAATAATAGTCGGTTATTAATAATAATAACCCCGGGCATTATTACTAATAACCGATTAATCTCGTTGAACGTAACACATATTGTTGCAAAAGTCTTTCTGTGGTGTATGGTGTAAACAGTCCAACACGCAGGATAATGAAGAATGAAGGCTTATTTACAAATATGAAGGAAAACACGTAGCACAGGTACAAGAAACAATAGTTCTTGCACAGATTAGCAATGTAAACAGACAGCAATTCACAGGTAATAACAGTTCAGCACTTTGTTATCTAACAACACAAACAGTCAGCAAATAACTAATAAAGACAATAACAGCACTTTCAATAGCGCTCAACTCACCAGCTTCAGGCTCGCACTGCAGAAGAAACTCTAAAATCATTCCCAATGGATCAACAAACCCTCCGTCATACAAGCGCTCTCCTTATGTAGTCTCCCGCGGCAGGCCGTGACGTCGCATGGAATCTTCTAGTACATTCAAGCGTATCTTTTCTCCTAATGGAAATATCGAGAAGATTCCAGCACCTTTGAGCTCCCATATTTCGTCGCCAAAGTCGCCAAGGTCGGGGAACCAGACGTGGCTACTGCTAGTCATCCCATACTTATCCCTGTAAAACTCTCTTCCCAACCATAAGACTCACATTGCTGGGAAGCGACTTTCCATGTTTGTAACAATATACAAAAGTTTCAAACAAGCCAGACTAGGGATAACTACCGTGTTCGGGACGAGAATTACCAGCAGCTCTTAATACTTTGCAGAATGATCAGAAACATTATTTTTACTTTAATTTGTTAAATTTTGATTAAAGTTGACATTTCAGACTATGCTAAGTTCGGAAAAAAACTGTCAGAAATATTCCTTATTACCGGAGGTGCAAAGAAAAGAGCATTTCGTACTTTAATTTCATATGGATTGGAGCTATGAGGGTGAAAGAATGTCGGAAAGACTGAAACTGATAATAGCTTTCCAACCAAGTTGAATACATACGTTAAAATGCAGTCTGGAATGGAATCGGATGGAAAATTACTTTTCAGCCCATAACATCAAAGCAGTTGTAGCCATCAAAAAACTTTCAGCATAGAATTTGTTCTTTATGGTGAGGTGATAATTCGTATAATTTAGATTTTCATTTCATCTTCAATCGTAAGAGAGTTATGGAGAAATGAAAATTTCATTGGGTTCTAGCGGCCATGATCGGTGAAAATCTGCAGAAATATTCCCCGAGTCATGTCATGAGGACCATTGCAATAGGTAGTATTCCCTTTTCTATTTTCTGTTCATTGTTAATAAATAATTTTTATTACCCTTGTTACATACGGGAATACTCCTATACGGAATTTACCAAAAATTATCGTAAATCTGTCAATCCACGTATGTATGAACACTATTTAACTCAAAACACATGAAGTTACGAGGCTGGATCCAAAAGAAAAAGATTATAAAGGTAATAAAAAAATATTAATTAACAATGGACAGAAAATACGAAAGGGAATTACGAGACATACTTGCCGATCACTTTCCCACATAATCACCAAATCTATTTAGGCATTTAGCTGAACACAGGACCAACTTGTTTAACCCGCCTTGGTAGAAATCATGTCCGCAGTTCTCGGTAGCTGTTTCCACATCACTGTTTGAAGAGAACCTTGTTCCAGATAAGTGTTTGGAACCCAGATTAGGTGCCAAATATGAGCTGTATGGGGTGTGGATTTAGACTTCCCTTGCGGCTCCTGGACTTCCTTCTTGTACTTTTGCAGCAATTCTTGAGTTTTGCGAACAGCATGGGCATTATCATGCAGAAAGATGACATCATCACTCAATACGCCAGGGTGTTTGCATCGGATGGCTTCATGATGGCTCAGTGGCCATTTCCTCTTTCCAAAAAATAGGAGGAAAACTTATTTGGACAAGGTTCTCTTTAAACAGCGATGTGAAAACAGTTGCCGAGAACTGGCAAAATGGGCAGGAACGTGATTTCTATCAAGTCGGGTTAAACAAGTTGGTCCTGTGTTCAGATAAACGCCTAAATAGATTTGATGATTATGCCAAAAAGTTATCATCAAGTATGCTTCTTATTCCCCTTTGTATTTTCTGGCCTATTGTTAATAAATAATTTTTTTATTACCCTTGAAATCATTTTTTAATCCATTCTCGTAGATGAATGAAATGCGGCAAATAATGTTCCGATATAAAACTGTAGATGTATGTCAAATTTCAAATCAAATCCGCCAATGGGAAAATGTACTTTTCCTAAACCCATTCTCTCTTCTTCTTTTCGGTACTATAAAATTACGTAAGAAATTAGCACATTTTCGGAGACTTTTTTGTCATTAATATTCTCACTAAATGAAAATAATCTATACATTTTTAATGTTGGCTTTGATTTCCCTGCGTGATACTATTCACTCCAAATAAAATTATTATGCACATTTAATTATGTGCGAGTTACCGTGGAAGAATAAAACATTTAAGAAACAAATTCTGACATTTATTAAAAACTAGAAGATTTGTGCTCGTCTAAGACGGGCTTTTAGCTTGCCAACAGTATCTCAGATCTGATTGTCACAAATTTAGTAACAACAATATCTCAGATCTGATTGTCACAAATTTAGTAACAACAATATCTCAGATCTGATTGTCACAAATTTAGTAACAACAATATCTCAGATCTGATTGTCACAAATTTAGTAACAACAATATCTCAGA